>JASCZW010011114.1:0-33305 GCA_034211315.2 Aedes japonicus | reverse complement strand
TGGCAAACACAACGTCGTGCTTAAGCTCCAAGGCAAATACTCCACATTAACTACACGCGCAAAACTCCCTCTCTTTTTTTCGTATTACTATCCCTTTTTTTCACACGGAAAAGTTACTCCATTTTCGTAAAAAGTGGATCTACTAAATTTTTGACTAGATCCACTTTTTACGAAAGCCGGTGACTTTCCGTGTGAAAGAAAGGATAGAAATACGAAAGAAATGAGATGGAGTTTTGAGCGATAGTAGACGGTGGACTCTACCGAGCATCGAATCCTTGATCTACCGATTGAAAAACTGACTTTAGACGAATTTCACGTCAAATCGTCTTCTTGGTTGGCAGCACCCTCTCAGAATCTAATGAAACTTTGTTGGACTATGTCCTTTCAAGCAACTTTGCCTACTTTGTTTTTTTTAACTGATCTAGACTACCATTTGAAAACGGCTAAAGTTTTTTGATCGATTTTTTTAAATCAACATATCTCAAAAAAGACAAGACTTACAGAAAAGTGATGTATCGATGGCTTTTAGAAAATTGACTGCACATTTATGAAAAAACAATTGTAAAAATTGTAAAAATCGATTCTTACGCGTAAACAAAAGTACTACTAAGATTTAAAGTCAATTTTTAAAAAATAACTGCCTTAGAATTGCAAAAATGTTTTTTTAATAAAGGCAATATAATTGTTTAAGAGTTTGCACTGAAAGATGGGCACTTTCAAGAAAATGAAGTTTTTCTTACAACAACTTTTTCATGTCCTATTTTTACCGTATATCACGAAAACTCGTCCAGTTATGGTCTTCAACACACCTATAGAATCCAATAAAATTTAACAGCCATAAAAAATTGAATGTATGAACATCATTGAAAAAATAATAATCATCTAGACTAACATTTGAAAAGGGTCATAAACATTAAATTTCCCTTTAAAAAATGTACGATTAAGTAAAAGTAATTCATAACTGCTTACTCGGATTTTCTTATTTTTAGGAGCGATTCAAATATGGCGTCGTATATCTTTGAAGGTGGGGCGGAAATAAGGTTAAGATTTGTTACAGTACACTGAAGTTTTTTTTTACCCGGTAAAAAAAACCGCGTTATTTCAAAAACGACGGCAAAAAAAGTCAAAGGAAATAAAAAATTATATTTCATATTCATATTGAAAGAATATGGTCATAAAAATGTATTGGTGGTGGAAAAACATGGTTCTAGTAACATTGGCCACCGGGAATCTGCTATAAATGGATAGAGGTTGTTAATTCAATGTATGAGCAAAGCAGTCCAGAGTAGTTATAGAGAGTTATCGTCTTGAGCAAAATTTCTCAATGTGTCATTCGTCGTCTTTCTACATTATCATATTAGTTCCAAATTATGCCGTAGAGATGGCGCTGCAGTCTATCTTCTCTAAATTAAGCGCTAGAGCTTTGCCGTCTTGGGAAAAGTTTCTCAGTATCTCATTCGTCGTCTTTTGACATTATCATATTACCTCCAAATTATGAATCAGAGCTGGCGCTGCAGTCTATCTTTTCTAAATTAAGCGATAGAGAGTTGCCGTCTTCGGCTAACTTTCTCATGTTGTATTGTCGTATGTTGTTTGTCGTCTTTTGATATTATCATATCTGTTCCAAACCATGCCGCAGAGATGGCGCTGCACTCTATCTTTTCCAAATGAGGCGCTAGAGAAATGCAGTCTTACGCGCTTAGAAAACTTTACAGTATTCGGTAATTTTTGCAAACTTTCAACATTGAACGTTCGGTAATCAATTTACCGGGTTTCAGTGGTCTACAGTATTCAGTTAACAAACTACCGGAACGTCAAATTTACCAAAGTCAGTTAGATAGGTCGAACTCGCGTTCAAGTCGGTAAAAGTACCGATATCTGAAATGATATAACTTTCTCGGTGTCATTCCTAGTAGCACACTTGTTGCCGTTCGGTTCAGTAACATAATATGACTTGCTAAGTCATAATCAAGTAACTACGACTAATTATGATCGTAATGTGCTACTTGGGTCGTCATCTTTGGACATTATTATATTAGTTCCACATCGCGCCGCATAGATGGCGCTGCACTCTATCGTGAGAGTTACCGTCTTCGACTAGGTTTCTCAGTATGTTATTTGTAGTATTTTAATTTTATCATATTAGTTCCAAATTACGCTGCATAGATGGCGCTGCAGTTCACTGAAGTATTTTTTCATTACGATATATAAATGTTATAAATCAATGGTTGGTTCGTCAGTCTATTTTTGTAGCGTGTTCATGGTGGAACAGAAAGGTCCTGCAATCATGATATTCTGAAATTGTTTTTTTTTTTTCAAAATGCCACTTGTTTAATCTAAAAAATACATGAAGTGCGGGTATACCCACATTATTGTACTTATTTTCGAAAAATGTTATAATCCACATACTCCTAAAATACCCTAATAAGCACTCAACTACCGTGATAGTTTTCCGCCCACTTTCCCTATCGTATTATATTTTTGCTTTGGATGTTGATTGTACAATTCCCAATTTGCAAACCTACTTGCAATACCATTTAGAACGTATATTCAAAATTCTAAAAATGTGCGTAGTCTTTGTAATGAATCATTAGGACCATTGTAATACACACAAAACAAATCTACTGTAGAAACTACCATTTCGAGGGTTAAATTGAGTTCCAGCACAAACAATTTTCAGCAGACTATAAATGCGTTTAATTTTACCATGACTGCGATGAAGTCATTTTTGGTGAGGTTGATATCAACATGAGGTAAGTCAAATGTACCACAAATCAATATCAACCTGAATCCGGTGCGAGTTGAAAATAAAATCATACACACCGAAGTCCAACAACTGGTTGGTACGGTTACCATCCGTTGTCAGGGTTACCGATCAACAACTGGTTGGAACGAGCGAACATCGACTCGTTCACTAGATTCGGAACCAGCCACCTGAACGGACGCAAGCTAGCAAGCTCCTCAGAAGATCTCTGCCGAACCGACTCTACACGATTTTAGTTTTGTTTTCACCGTTAGATTCAGAAACTCATCTGCTTTATGGGAATTGGCAGCAACGTCCATTTGGATTCATCTGGTTCCCGTTAATCCGGGTTTCGGGGCTGAGGGTTTCGGTACGGAGACACTATTTGGGAATATCAAGTGAATTTCTGGAAAAGACTGTCAAAACCGCTGGAATAATTCCTTAAATACATTTCTATTCCATATACCTCAATATGCCAACTTGTCCCCGGACCGGTTATTCCGGAACAGGTTCCCAGAAGGCCTAGGTGGCCACGAACATATATAGAAGGAAACCCCAGCAATATGGGTATCAACATTCATGACAATCCTTCAGTAAGATATCTGTCAACATTTTGTGGCCATTTGTGACGTGTTCAAATCAGTTGTTCCGGAACAGGTATCCGTGTGGGCCTTCGAGTGGCCATAAACATTTTCAGAACAAAACCTCGGCAATATAGGTATCAAAATTCATGAAATTTTTTCAGTAGGATATTTGTCCACAAACCAGTTCTCCGAAACAGGAAACCCGAGCAGTATGGGTATCGAAGTTCATGTAATTTCGCCTGTAAGATATTCCTCAACGTTTTGAGGGCATTTGATGATTTGTCTTCGGACCGGCCATTCCGGATCAGATTCCCGTGAAGCCTCGAGTGGCCATGAACAAATTTCAAAAATAACCTTGGCAATGTCTGGGGAAACTGTACTAGGATGACCGTTACGTTAATAAGTCGTCAGATGTCCATAAAACGTTCAGAATATCCTACTTAGTAAATTTCATGAGTTTTGATACCCATATTGCCAAACTTTCTTCTAAAAAGGTTTATGGCCACTCGAAGCCATACGGGAACCTGTTCCGGAATGACCCTAATAAAAAAAGTCATGAATTTTGATACTCATATTGCCAGTGCTTCCTTCTGAATATGTTTATGGCCACTCGAAGCCTCACATGAACCTGTTCGAAATTTAATGAATTTTGATACCCGTATTGCCAGAGTTTCCTTCTGAAATTTTTCAGGCCGCAAAGCCCAGGAACTGTTCCGGAATAATCAGTTCGAGGACAAATCATCAATCGGTCACAAAACGTTGACAAATATCCTACTGACGAAAATTCATGAATTTTGATACCCATATTGCCAAGGGTTTCACTTCTAGAAATGTTTATGGCCACTCGAGGCCCCACGAGAACCTGTTTCGGAATGACCGGTCAGGGACAAATCATCAAACGGTCACAAAACGTTGACAAATAACCCTATTGAAGAAAATTCACGAATTTTGATACCCATATTGTCAAGGGTTTACTTTAGAAAATGTTTTATGGCCACTCCAGGCCTCACGGGAACCTGTTTCGGAATGACCGGTTCAGGGACAAACGGTAACTCCTGAGGCCTACTTGTCTGGTGAGCCCAGGATTACAAGGAACAAACGCTTGAGAAAATTTCAAGCAGTTCGAAACACATATTGTTATGGTTCCTTTGAAAAATGCCTATGACCAGCCCTTGGGGAACCCTTGAAACCTTTGGGAAACTCTTGGGACCCTTGGGGAACCCTTGGGACCCTTGAGGAACCTACTCTGGACTAGCTACTTGAAGTTTCATACATCCAATGGACCCAAAACAAGAAAAGTCAATCTGCTGAAGAAATTTTAGAAGTTTGATACGCCATATTGCTGGATTTCTTCAAAATCCACGACCAGTATCATTACATCAGGACATGCCGTGAAAATCCGGAATTTCTAGGAATACAGAGTGTTCAAAATGGTCCATCGTGATAATATGAACATATTTAATATGACAAATTATAGAAGAGAAAATTTTCAATCCAAGGAGTCAAATTTGTTTGAATCGGTTGAACACTGCCGGAGATGTAGCATTGATTTTGTGGATAAAAACAAACAAACAATATTTCAGCCTCATGTGCCTGAAATTAATCGGATCAGAAAAAAAATAGGCAATACAAGGAAATTAATGTAAAAACAATGATCCTTTGATAAAGAAAATGATCAACGTGAACACTGTTACTAATACAAACTACTTGGGAAAGTCTATTATATTTCTCAAAATGGTGTTTCTTAAGCGCGTCCTATCTGTAATATACATGCTTTTCATGCTCATCAGCCATGATCAGCATGAGATCTTCTCTGCATTGGCATTTCCTCTAAATACTGTGCTACATAACTAGATTCAATCGCCAGCCCAAGCCAGGTCCAAAGCTGGTATGGAATTAAAACTCAAAATTTCGTATGATTTTTCACAAACACAGCAAACAATTTTTGTGGGATTTAAAAAAAAAAGTACATATAATAAACTGTAAACAACAATTTTTCTTGTTCTAAAAAGTATTGTTCAGAGGCTAAATTGGGAAATGTACAATCAACACCAACAATCAAATTTTTTTCACGTCTATTGTGACTTGACTGTTTTTACGTTGTTTTTTTTTAAATAACGCGGTTTTCTTACGTCGTTTTTTTTAAATAACGGACCGCGTAAAAAAACCGCGTAGTAAAATATCTTTTCCAAATGAAGCTTTAGAGAGTTGCCGTTCTCAGTAAAGTTGTTGAGAATGTAAAATATAGTCACTTGACATTATCAGATTAGTTCCAAATTGCGCCGCATCAGATTAGTTCCAATAGGGCGCCGCAATCTAAATCTAAATCGTGCTCTAGGAAGGTGCTGTCTTTAGCAAAGATGTTAATTGTATACAATAAAGGCATTCAAAATAATTGCAATCAGGGTTGCGGCTTATCATTTTTGACTCAGGCATATTCATTTGCCAATATCTCCTTTCAGAGGGTCGATTTGATAATATGATGTATGATGAACTTGTAGTGCATGAGTAGAACTACAACTTTGTCTAACGGTACGTTGCTCTAACTCCTATATCTTCGACATGAGAGCGTATATTCACAGTGATCTTCACAATGAAAATCGCGTGATCTTCACCGCGAATATCAACGTGAAGATCACTGCGAATATACGCTCTTATTCCTCAGATATAAGAGATAGAGCTATGTGATGTTAGACCAAGTTGACAGGTCCACTCAAGCACCATAAGTTCATCATACGATGATATTTGAGATTTAGCTTCTGAGAAGAGCTATCGGCAGAATGAATATAGATAAGTCAAAATGATAAGCCGCAACCTTGATTGCAATTGCAAAATTGCAATATATGGCGTACTTTTAGACAATTATATTGACTTTAATAAAAAAAAATTTCGTCCTATTCTAAGATAGTCATTTTTTTACAAATTGACTTTAAATTTAAAAATTTGGTTTTTTTAGCGTGTAAGAATCGATTTGACAATTTTTTAAATGTTTTTTATAAAAATTCAGACAATTTTGTAAAAGTCACCGATACATCATTTGTTTGTAATTCTTGGTCTTTTTGTGTTATGTTAGATAAGAAAAAATCGATCAAAAAACTTAAACTTTTTTCAAATGGTAGTCTACATAAACTTTGAAAACAACAAAGTATGCAAAGTCGCTTGAAAAGACATAATCTACACACCCACAAAGTTTTATTTGATTCTGAGAGCGTGCTGCCATCCACTGAATAAGTTGGCGTGAAATTCGCCTATTCTATGATGGCCTACAGGAAAAGCTTAAATAATTTATAGCTAGTTTGAATAACTTAGTCTGTGATCAAAAAATACCGTGAATTTGTTAAAAAAAAACATTTTTTTTTTGCAATTTTCTTATAAACTTACTACTTCTCCATTCAAATAACACCCATTTGAATCGACGAACATGTGCCAACACTTGACTCAGTCATCCATGCACTTTTCATAACCCGTCGGAGGGATGGCCTTCAGCACCTCCGACGCATACTCTTTTATAGCCTCAATGGACTCGAATCTCTTTCTTTTTCCGAAGTGGCATTTTGAGTTTGAAGAAATGGAAGAAGTTGTGCGGGGCAGTTATGATGCGATTCATGAAGGTTTAATCCTTTTGGGCTGGCCTCAAAAATCAAATCTTCAGTAACCTTCTTTCAGATGGTCTTTCTGCACGAAATTCAGCTCTTTCGGAACAAACAATATGGGGCGCTGTTCTAAAATTTTCTGAAATCGGAAGTGTTACGCAGGTTTGGAGATTTTGAACGATAATATCTCCTCTCTGGCCCACAGAAATTTACGATAAGTATTTCATTCGAAAGGTAGAAAATCAAAGCTGAATCCTTGTTGCTAACTAAATTCATTACATTTGTTTAAACTAATTAAAAAGTACTTAAAAGAAAAAATTCTGAACGCACAAAGCTATTGGTCGAAAATGACATCATAATTGCGCTACACTCTGATTGGTTCATACTGCCACAGTTACCGTACCAGCGACTATAAAACATGTCACTGAAAATTTGCTTTTACTCGTTTCGTAAACATGATTTTTAACATAGAACAAATGTCTCGTAAATTGCATGAAACATTCATGTTGCATGTCATCTACCAAAATGCTATCGTTGCACCAAAATTCAAATATCGAATGCTATCGTTAAACCAAAATGAATTTCGCGAAGACCAGCCAATCGCTGTTTCTCTTTGATCGTAAAGCCCGATTCAAAGTATTTGGGCGCATTAAAGTGATCATAACTCAAGAATTAAACAACTTACAGGGTTGATCAAAACGTCAAACAACTTATTCAGCTTTCAAAAAATATATAACAAGTTATTACATTTCACCGCTTCGAACAAACTGTCGCACTTTACTTGTGATCGATGCCTTCATGATCTGCACCGTCGCTAGTGACACAGTACCGGCGAACTTGTTACACTTTAAATGCATTTGTTGTGCATTTGTCACTTCTTTATCGCAACCGCGAACTCAGGGCAATTCGGAGGATGTCTTTGACGACGAAATTAACATTGTTTGCATACCATTCTAGTACCTCCTTAGAGTAGTGGCAGCTGGCTAGATCCGGCCAAAACATAACGTTGGTCTTGTGTTGCCGAATGAAGGCTAACATCCGCTTTTTCAGACACTCTTTAATGTGAAACTTCGACGTCATTGTGTGAGATGTGATGAAAACGTTGGTTTTAAGGCCACAACTGCAGATTATTTGCCAAATCATTATTTTCCGCACAGATAAAAAGAAACATTGCATTTTCTGCGTTATCTAATGCACATAAAGGGAATGCTAGATTTGGCAGAAAATAATGGAATTTGTTGTGTTAATTTAAGCCAGATAACGCCTGAATCAAGCCTGTTGTATGAAACATTGCAAACATTGTTGTATGGCTCATCAAAGATAACAACCAATTGCGTTGTTTACGCCTCCTTTGGCTTGAAATTAAACGAGGGAAATTTCACGCGCTTGTTAAATTTTTTTTTTTTGTGCGTGCAAACATATCAGCAAAAACAAATGTTTACCTGGAAGGAAGATCCTCACGACCAGTTGGCATGTAAAATTTTCGTCCGAGGATTTGTTTATAACCCATTTTGACATATGTTTCGTCGTCCATTAAAATACAGCCATCAAATTTCATCAACACTCGTTCATATAGTAAACCCTGCTCGCTTTTTGGCCACAAAATTTTGTTTCAGGGAGCGATTCGGATGTTTACTGGCACAAAAAGAATTGTATCCTTCTCTTGAAAGGATGTTACGTATGGTGGAAAAGTTGGAATCGTATTTCTTTGCCAAATCCCGTATGGAGACACCTGGGGTGCCTTTCACGTTCCTCAACACCGTTTTCCCCAGCTCTTTGTCGCTAATGCCACTTTTATGATAGATGCGCTGTGCTCTATCCACACTTAGAGTATCTTTTGAGGCAGACCACGAAGGATTCTCTAGATGTTTGTGCACAATTAATTTTCTTTTCTCGTCATTCACATTAATCAAGTAACTTCTCAAGTGTAAACTTGCTTTAGTGAGATCAACCAAGGACTCAATAACAGCTCTTCCTTTAAATACAAGATCGAACCCCATGTCAGAAACATTGAAAAACGAAAAACTGAACAACTCGTCGTGGTTGCCCTTTTTTCAATTATATTTTGAGTCGATAAAGTAGATCTGACCACCAGAGAGACATTTCTTTATGATTGGTAACAAATTACTCGTAGCTTTTTGTATTGTTTTCGTAGAATTCTTTCTGTGCCAATAAATACTTAGTGCTTCTGACAGAAACTTTTCTCCGGTGTGACCGTTTCACAGAATGGTGTTCTACCAAACGTCCTGCAGCCCAAGAAAACAGAAGAACATTTCAATCGCGAACCATGTTCCCTTCGTAAACAACTAAAATCCGTCCTTTTCAGGACAATCAAATCAATTTACCGAGTAAATAGTCTGTTTGATTGAAATTTCTCTTGAGCTCATCGAAATTTTTATTACCATGCACCGGCTCAACATGGCGTTGTTTTAAAAGCCGCTTCCCGGAGAAAATGGCCAAATCAAGCGACCACGTCATCTTCGTGGTCAAATGGTTAGCGGCGTCACTCGTCGTTCAAGAGATTGCTATGAAGTGAGGGTTCAATTCAATCCAGCCAGTTGGAACTTTTCGCAAAACGAAAATTTTCATACTGGACCACTGTGTGTTAGGTTAAGTTATTCGTTGTAAAGGGCGAACACGAAATTATTGCGACACTGAAAATGTCATGCCAATTTTCTTATAATGTTTAGAATCAAACCAAAATTTTAGGGTAGTTTTATACATATATTTACTTCAAAAATCAAAAGAAAAGTTAATCGATGGAGCCTTGAGTGTAAAATTGATCGCATTTTCGCTTGATGCCCTCCATCAAAGTCTTTACAGTGTCATCCGGTACCAGTTTCTCAGTTTTTTTTTCCATTTTCTTAACATGTCCTTCTCGTCTTTGACTGTCTTCTTGCTCTTCCGAAGTTCCCGCTTCATCATTGCCCAGTACTGCTCCACCGGGCGCAGCTCCGGACAGTTTGGCGGATTCATGTCCTTTGGAACAAAATGGACAGAATTGGCCTCATACCACTTCAGGACACTTTTAGAATAGTGGCATTATGCCAAATCTGGCCAAAATAGCGGAGCTGCTGCAAAAACGGCAAAAGGCGCTTCTCGAGGCACTCAGATTTGTAGATCTCGCCATTTACTGTGCCCTTTGTCACGAAAGGCTCACTCCTCAGTCCGCAAGAGCAGATTGCCTGCCAAATGAGATATTTGGAGGTGAATTTCGACATTTTCTTCTTCTTAAATTTGTCGTCCACATAGAACTTGCTCTTGCCGGTGAAAAACTCCAACCCGGAATTTGCTTAAAATCGGCTTTTATATACGTTTCGTCGTCCATCACACAGCAGCCATATATTGTCAGCATCTTCTCGTAGAGCTTCCGTGCCCGAGTTTTAGCCGTCGATTGTTGCCGCTCATCGCGGTTTTGGAAGTTCTGTACTTTGAATGTATGTAGTCCAGCTCTCTTCTTTGCATTCTGGACGTAGCTCTGCGACATGCCGATCTTTTTAGCGAAATCACGGCTTGAGACGTTGGGATTTGCTTTAATCATCCGCTTCACCTTTCCCTCTGTCTTTTTGTTCTCCGGTCCCGGTTTTCTTCTAGCTCTTTTGCCGTGGTCCAACGTCAACCGCTTCTGGAACCGCTCCAACACTCTGGAGACGGTTGAATGGTGAATGTTCAACATTTTTTCCCAACTGCCGGTGCGACAGGTCAGGAAATTCCAGGTGTTTGGAAAGAATTTGTTCTCTCGACTCGCGTTGGTTCACCTTCATTTTCGTTGAATCGAAAAGCACGACTTCGAGTTTGACAGTTAAACAATACACATCAATGAGAAAGTGTGCAAAATTTGGTTGATTTTTACCCAATGGAAAAAAAGTTATGCCCTGTTGAATGTGTCGCAATAATTTCGTGTTCGCCCTTTATCCCGCTCTATGTTCAATGGAAATATAAACACAGATTCCATTTAACACTTACAAGCATGTTTGACATTCAACAAACAAAATATTATTAACAGTTCATTCGATCCGAACTGCAGCTTCCATAAGTTTTCGTGGAGAACCAATAGTGAAGCCTCACACTAATAGCAAAGGGCTTCATGGTTCTTTAGACTGAATCAAATATAGTAGAAATTTATAAGTTCGATGCCATCAATTTGTTCACATCAACAAGCAGTCCTACGTCAACTGGATGATCGTAGTGTGCGGAGCGCGAAAAAAAAATCTCTTGTCATTTTTGCTCCATTTTGATTTTATTTTTCTTTAAATTTCGGTCGTGGAGTGCCCTCCGGAGTATGCTTCCATTGATTGTTAGTCGAGGCGCCCACTGATGCTCCGCACAACACTTAAAGGGACAGCTACTAATCAAAACCATGGGGGAGATGTCTGAGTTCGATTCCCAGTATGGTCTTGGGATTTTTCGAAAAGAGCACAGTTCTCGACTTCCTGATCGTAGGGTACGGTTCTACTTGCCAATAACTGTATTTGTGTCTTACTTAATTAATAAAGCCTATTCATGTGAAATTCCGGACTCCAAAATAATAGCAGCAAAAAAAATTACACATAATTCAACAAAACCGATTGTTTATTTGACAATAATTGAGTTATATCTACATTAGAAACAATGGATTAAGATATTAATCCTTCTTTCTGTAAAATTATCGAACTTTCTGTGGTACACCCGCCATTAGGTTCCGTACGGTATCCTCAGATACCCCCGCCGTGATGATTCTCCGACTTCTTTTGAAATCATCGATACCATTTGCTATCGTCTTAGTTTTGAAGAGTTTCCGCTTAACTAGAGCCCAGTTCTTCTCTATTGGACGAAGTTCTGGACAGTTTGGCGGATTGGCAGTTTTTGGCACGTATTTGACCTCTTGTACCTTATACCATTCCAGTACGGATTTCGCATAGTAACAAAAGGCCAAATCAGGCCAAAATAGAGCTGGAGAATCGTGGTTGCTGATGAACGGTAGCAACCGCTTTTGCAGACATTCCTTCTCGTACACATCCATATTGATAGTGGCGGAAGAGACGAAACTTTTAGATTTTCGACCACAACTACATATGGCCCGTCAAATCAAATAATTCTTCGGGAATTTTGGACAGCTTCTTTGTCCGAAAATTCTCAACAACGGCGTTCCTTTGCATTTCAGTGTAAAAATTCAGACCCGGAAGCTGTTTAAAATCTTCGAGTGCGAATGAAACATTCCATTATGATACAAGTCCTTGCCTCTGCTTCACTTTTTGAACGTATGATTTTGACTTCCATATTTGCGAGCCCCATTTCGCACAGAAAGATTGGGATTTTTCCCAATAATGGCTACCACTTTCATGTACATTTGTCACATTTCATTTCGATTTGTTCCACTACCAACCTTCCGATCCACAGTCAAGTGCTAGTCAAATCCAAATGATTTGCAAACACAAAACATGGAATTTTTCGGTAGTTTTAGTTTCATGGCTTGATCGTGTACCGATCAATTCGGGTTTTGCTGCCGTTCGTACAAAATGCGTTTGTTCACTTTCGCTTGATTCGACGCCATTTTACTGAATGTAACAAAAATGTGAACATTTTGTGCCACGAAATAAAGTGGACAGTTTTAACGATCCGTGAAATAATTCAGAATCTACACTGAAAGAAAAGTGTCCAAAATTTAATGTGGACAGGCTTTAACAGTGGAAATGCACGTAGAACACTCAATTGATAGCCAACAAAAAGTCTTTTTTGATGAACAATAAACTTGGAATGCCAAGAAAAAGAGAGGATATAATTGAGCTTCAGAAGAGAGCACTTATTTTAGTTTCAATGTGTTTGTAAATAATGAACTAGTAGCTTATTTAAATTCAACTGCATGAGTTTACATTGAAAAGCTTTCAGTTTGAAAAAAAAAACAAAAACAGATATTCAAGGTCCTTTCCCAAAGCTATCCATTCAAATAACATATCATCTGGGACGTGTAGCCCGGCACCACTTAAATCGTGTTGAGAGTTCAGTGACTTCGCACCTCGCATTATTTTACGATCTTGTTAATCTTGTACAAACCTAGTCACTCGCCTCCGCAATCTAACAATGCTCTGGTGTCATCATCATCGAGTACACACTACTCAGTGCTAACCTATCGCTACGCACCGTCCTATTTGAATAACATTCATTTAATTGTACGGCGCAAACGGATTGAACGCAATCATCCTTTTCTCCTCACACTGCACTCTTTTTCCTTCCCCAGGGTCTGGAACACCTGATGCACAGTCTCGGACTGGGAGGGTTGGATTTTACCCCTTCGCACACGCTAGACGAACATCGTCCCCAGGGATTCAAAACGTCGGACATAGTGGCCCCATTCACGATCGATTACAGCGAAAGTGATCCAGCACGAAACAAAGTGTCGTTCAGCAGCGTCGATGACGATCAGCTACGATCGACCAGGACCGACGTCAGCAACAACGGCATCCCCCGAAAGGAACAGACGCGCAGAATCTCATTATCAGCACCAACAGCCAGAGTCCGACATCATCGCTAGCTCAGATCGGATAAGGAAATTCAACGAACTACCGGGGGTGAATAATGCCAATGAGACTAACACGCCCGGTGGCCATGAAGACGACGTGAGCTCGTCGGAGAGTGGCGAAGATGATAACGTCAGCAACGACAAGTGGCACAATGAAATATGGCAGGAAACTATCTTTAAAGAGATTCACGATCCACTGCATCGTCATCCGCGACGGGACGGTAAGCATCCATCGTACGTACCCATATCTGTTGTCCCTATTGCCTAATTAGTTTAGTGCTGGAATTAAGGTTGACTGCGACCTAATTTGTGGAATTCCGGATCTTGGACACGTGATCTTGTCTTATCATTTGAAAGTGTTGATCTCCCCAAAACACCCCACACAAATCTGTCTCTCTCTCTCTATCCGTTCTTAGGAAAACGTGCGCAAAATAAAGATTCACAGAAATGAAGCAGAAAAGGTGCTCTGACGTTAGAAGTTAACAAAGACGGTATTTGGTCTTAACCTATCTGGGAGGGCTTTTTCTGTCACGGCCCGGTGACGGATGACGCCTATGCTGCTCGGTATGAGAATGAACTTAATACGATATCAGCATCAGACGCATGGTTGAGCCGGTGAGCCGTTGATTGCTATCACAAGTGGCACTAATGTTTGTGATGCATAAATTGGTATGCTAATCTGCTGCGATGAGACAATTTGCAGCTTTTGGGTTTTGGGAGGATTTAATTTTAAATATATAGGAACGGTGATGTGTTGAAAAATGTTTTGAAATTCAAATTGCTTGGGAGTTTCTCGGACATGATCATAACTTGTCATTGTATTTGAGATAATAGACTGTGCTTGAAAATTTGCTAGATACACGTTCTGATCACTAAACCCTTTGGGTTCGGAGATTATGTCCATTTTCCTAATGAGTTTACTTCCAAAGCCCTAGGATACACTATGATAGCACCGATTTGAAGCGAATCACTTTTGTCAACGCTTGAGCCAGTCAGCCATGCACTTTTCATTGGTCGCCGGAGGGATGGCCTTCACCTCCTTCGTCGCATTGTTTTCCCCAAAAGTGTTTTTTTTTTAATTTGGACAAAAGGAACAATGTGCACGGGGCCATATCTGTTGTTTACAGGGCCTGCTCGGGCATATTCACGCTCAGCTCTTTCCGTGTGGTAACAGCACAGAGAACAGACATCCAAGCTGGAGTGCCTCCGTGTGTAAATTACTGTAACTGCCATGTTAAAATTACAGCTTGTTTCCGTTAGTTTTGGTGAATTGTATGTTGATGGCGCCACTTGCCTGCGTCGAGATTTGATAGTCTGTCAATTTTAGTTTAGTAAATATATTGTGTTAAGGTCAATTGCCATCTCTCTGAAGCTCACATGACAATTTTCAGCGCAGTTCTATTAATAATTGCACACTGTTTTCGTCTGTATTCAATGTTTAAGGGTGTCCGGAACGCAGCTAGTTTTCGACCACTTCGCAACCACTTTTAAACTCTTTATACCATTCGCATGTTCTGGTTTTCGAAAGAGAAATTTCCCCATAAGAATGTCCGCAACATTTTCAACGATTCCTCACAAGAAATTTTGTTGGAAACACACAAAAATTCAACAACTCTTTGTTTGAATTTTTGTTTTTCCAACGAAATTTCTTATAACCCATGATAAAATTCGAAAAAAAAAAACAAAAACTTGTCTTATATAAATATATACAGGGTGTCTCACAATAGGTGTCACTAAAACAAAATGGGATTACAGCAAAACAAATCAACCAAATCATATTGTTCAGAAAGTTTATCTGATTTCACCGACACGAATTGTTTCTCAACGGCGCTACTGGCCTCTGGACAGTGGAAATCTTACACTAGCAAGTTGGATAATTTCGGATCGCGAACAGAAAGTGTTTTTCTCTACGATGGGTTTATTCTAGAAGATTGATGGTAACTGAACTGTTTACCACCTCCACCATCTTTGACTGTAGCCTTTAAACACTGGGTTTTCAGACTTTCACCAGTTCTGCGCCATTTTCGTGTGATACCATCAGAACCAAATAGCATTATTTTAGTCTCGTCTGACCGCATTATTTTAGTCTCATCGACTGTCCATGCAATATGATCTCGAGCCCACTTCAATCGTTTTTTAATGTTTTTCGCTGACAACCATGGTCTCTTAATTGCCACTCAACCCTTCAGACCTTGTAGATGCAATTGATTTCGGATTGTTTGAGGTGTCACATGGATAGAAAATTCACTCTCAACTTGCTTTGCAATTTTTGGAGCTGACAAACCTCGATCTTGTTCCGCCTTTCTGACGATAAACCTGTCAATCCGGGAACTTGTCTTCGCCGGTCGCCCTGATCGATTTTCTGGTGTGAAAGAACCACTCTTTTTGTACTTCTGAATAATTTTGGCAACCGTATCTTTATGTATCTGAACGGTATTTGCAATTTGGCGGTAGCTTTTACCGCACTTGTGATGCTCTATGATAAGTTTTCGGATACTCAGCGAAGTTTGTGCGTTTTTAGGCATTTCGAAACACGAGAACTCAAATTTGAATCACGAAAGCTTCTACACTACGAAAGGATAACTGTATGCAATGTTTACATTCGAAAAAGTGACAGGAACCGCTCAATACACGGCAAAATGGTACATAAGCATGTTTGGGTGGATAAACTTTTTTCGCATGTTTTACTTCCTTTTCTGCTGATCTTGGCATAGATTTTCAGCAAGATTAATTCAAGTATATTTAATGGTATATATGATAGAGAAACCATTATCAACTAATATTGAATCGATAACAGGAAAATTGTAAATTTGAAGCAGGGGTGGATATACTTATTTTACATACTGTATGTTGAATGGATTGCAATCCGGTGAAGATGCAGGCAATTCTTCGCTTGTGATGAAATCGGGAAAATTTTCCGCGCACCACGCTTGTGTCTTCTTTGTTTTGTGAGCTGGAGCTGAGTCCTGTTGGAAATAATGTGGCTTATTCCCATAAAGCGTTGTAATATTCAGTGTTGATTTTTACGTTAGGTTCTATGAAAAGATGAGGAAGTTTTCCTTCTCGTGAAATGGCGCCCCATACCATGATGTTCGATATATTCTGATAGTGTTCTACAGCTAGTTTATCTCTTGGAATATTGGCAAGACTTTTGCCATACACACGATCATTTTGTTGATTAAGACTGCCCTGAAGGAGGAAGAGCTTTTTATCCGAAAACAAAATCTCGCAGTCGCCCTGCCGAACCAAAAGATTTCTACTTCTTTGGACCTTGGCTTGCTTTTGACGCTCCGTCAACCCGTAAACCCGTTGTTTGTTGTACGGCTTGCCTTCCAGATCATGTCTGAGGAGCTTGTTCATTGAAGCAGGGGGCATTTGAAGTTGTTTGCTCAATTTACGGCCACACACGGTCGGATTACGCCTTATTCGCTCCCTCACACATTTGATCTTTTTCTTCGTTCTGGCAGTTCGTCTGGCACCTACTTTGTGTGGAATATGGACATTTTCAGGTTTCCTTGAACCGTTTCAAGGTACGAAAAACCAAACGCTCATTCGCTCCGAACTGCTTAAGGCTATTGAATATCTGACACGGTCTAAGCTTTTGCAAATGTAATTTTAAAATTTGCTCCCGTATGGTTTCCATGGTAGCTCTTCTTCTTCTTTCTGTTCGAGCTAGACTGCTGTCATTGCTCTAAGGAAGGGCCGGTATCTGAGACCATATGCCCTCCATGGTAGCTCATAAATAGAAGCAATCGGAATCGCTTATTTATCTCCAGCGATAAGCTGTCAAAAGAACACACTCAAAACGGGTTATGGAATATTGGAAAGACAACATAATGTGAAGCAACCAACTTACTTGAATATTGCTGAAGGGCATGAGTTAAATACTTTTGATAATTGCTGGATCCAATTTAATATCCGTTAACTAACTGGAAATCACTTGAAGCATCCGCATTAGTAACAAAAAGAAGAGGGTAAGATTCGAATGTACGTTGCAAATTTACAAAAAAAACAAGCGTTTCTTGCTGCTGCGGTGTTCAGGAGCCAAAGACTTAAAACTTGCTAGTGCTTCATATGCATTCATGCCACACACATTCTTCAAGTATTGATATTCTGGTGTTTGCTCGGGAATATCAGGACCACAAGGAGTTTATTTAAGTGAAGCCGAAGTGACATTGCATGCTGGTCTATTCACTGTAAACTAGTGTTTAAACGAGTTGACCATTGTTTTCGTACGAAGTGCTCCCCAGACGACAACAAGATGGCGTGTTGGGATAACCACCGGAGGAATATTGCTCAGTTAGGTACGTTTTTTTAAAATGACCACGAAATGTGCGTTGGGATAACCACCTTAGAAGAAATGGCAGGGATTAATATGTACATAAAAAAAAATCCCGCTGAAAAAAATTATTAACATGAAAAAACCTGTAAATTAAAACTGTAATTAAAACTGTAAATAAAAACCTGTAATTAAAACTGAAAATTCATATTCCCAAAATACGCGATTTTTATTTATATTTTAAATTTCGATGGTAAAATTTTGACAAACAATCCATTGTTTTAGAGGTAAGAACAAGATGGACAAAAAACTGTTAAAAAAGTTTTTCCAATAACAACTTTTAGAAGATTTTCTAAAACTTATGTTTATCAAAAGTACTTTTCAATGTCAAAATATGATTCTACATGAAATTTTTATTTCAATGCATACTACATACAACGTTCCCGCAGCATTCCGGGAAGCCGCTAAGCAAAGGCTTACGAAAATAGAGGAACGCGACATAATTGAAAAATTAACCAACGCACCGAATTGGATCAGTTGTATGTCGGCTGTTCCAAAAGGGAAAAGTGACTTTCGACTCGTTGTGAACTTGCGCGCGGCCAACAAGGATATTTTATTAGCGCAATATTTTCGCATGCCACTCATTGATGACATGAAAATTAAACTCCACGGGACGAAATATTTCTCAAAGTTACATTTGAGTAATGCATTCTACCACCTTGAGCTCAGCCCGGCGTCAATTGTGCGCTCTGCGTCTTTCAACGGGAGATGGTGCATACATAGAAAAATGTACAAAATGTTACTGTAGATATCGACGACCTTCTAATATTTGCTCGAACCTTAGAAGAGTTCGAGAAAGACTGTAGCAACAGTTCTGCAGATTCTGAGGAAGTACAACTTGACGTTGAGTGCCTCAGAAAATGTGAGTTCGATAAGACTCGCATTAAGTTCATGGGCACGAGGTTGACGGACATAGCATCCATGTTGACAGGGAAAAGGTGAGCATTGAGAACTTTAGAAGTTCAACAACTGCATCAGAACTGCAGAAGTTTCTTGGGGCTAGCATCTTTTAGCCCAACCCATCCCCCTACATACAGAACTTCGCAGACATCATGGCGCTGTGAACAGTGGTGACAACAAAAACCTGGAAATGGGGACCATGGGATAATTTACGGATAGAGACAAGACGATCCTATACACCGATGCTTCGCCAAACGCATTGGGAGCCGTCCTGGTCCAGTAGGACAATAAGGGGATGCCATGTGTGATAAGTTTTGCATCGAAAGCATTGAGTTCGATGGAAAGACGGTATGCCCAAAATCAGCGGGAAGCGCTAGGTGCCGTGTGAGGAGTCGAGCATTTCTCGTATTTCCTGTAAGGTCACCACTTCGTGCTACGCACTGACGCCCAGGGCGTTGCGTTCATACTCAACCGTTCTCGCGAGAACTCGAAACGAGCATTTACCAGGGCGGATGGATGGGCCCTACGCCTGAGCCCTTATAGCTACGATGTAGAATATATCCACGGCCGCGGTATGGGTATGGTATTGACTTATGCAATAACATGCACACCAGTATCCGTAAACGATCGCTCCGACAATCGACGAGATGACGCAACCACTGAGATCGTCCTCTTTCGTTCGTAGGCAGTGAGATAGGTAAGACGTGTTTCCCGTTGAGCTGGTGTTCCGAGTGATTCCCAACAAGACCCGTGGCCGGCGTGTCACACGGGTATAATCAATTCCGCTGTTAAAATTATCCAGCTGAAATAAGCCAAGACTGAAAAAAGGTGACACCTATTGTGAGACACACTGTAGATGCTAAATGTACCACCGCACGAGAGACGATGTGGTAGGCAATGAGTTGTAGCCATGATAGAAATCATCAACATGGAAAATGATGATGAGTTTAGTTCCTACCACCGAAAAGACAAGTCGAAATATTACTAGCTGTTGAGCTCCTTACTACGTTTATTTCTCTTCGAGAACTTCACATGTTTGGCAACGAGGAAAAGTTCCCGGAACTAACGTCAAGATTGATTAACTCCATCTAGAAGGCGGATCTTTTTCAATTCGTTGTAAGCACGGTACGAGGACGAAATGCATCTGGACGACAAGGCAAAGGTCGGGCTAATTCTGCGGAAGATTGGAACGCAATTCCATGAACGGTACATGAACAGTATTTTGCCGAGTCATACATGTGATTTTGAATTAGAAGACACCATCAAGAAACTAAAGAAGCTGTTCGAACGCCAGTCCTTCTTCAACGCACGCTACCAGTGTCTTATGTGAAAAACAACGCCAATGAATTTTCGTCATCAGCTCTAGCAGCACACTTGTTGCAAACCAGTAAAAGTTACTTCAATGTAACTCACTTAGGTCAGAATCAAGTTTATGCAACTAATTGAGACGGCTTGGTGTTGCTTGGTAGTCAATAACTACTGTAAAGCGTTTCAGATGGGAAAGTTGTCCAAAGAACAATTTAAAACGATCAGGTTTGTATGTAGTCTTCAATCACCGCGCGATTCGAATCCTGAGCTGAGCTGAGGAAAACGCGCCACCTGCCGAAGGTGCCAAACTCAAGCTTGGGAACCTTGCTGATGAGTGCAACCGCATAATCAACCGCAAGCAACACACGCAGATGATCGAGAAATGTTGTATGGTCAAGTTCAATGTCAACGCAATCTCTTGTCATTTTGCTTCTAAGAAGAAGAAGTCACCGGAATCACCTTGGTGGTTCAGGGGTACTCTTGTACGAAGTAAACGAACTTGGACATCGGTGGGTAAGCGCCTCGGGTGACACCATTGTTTTAAACCGAAATCATCATTCAAGACGTGAAGAGAGCAGGCCAGATTTCCGTAACATGCAATCCGGATATCAATGTTCTCGGAATCGAAACAATCGATTTGTTCAGCCTGCGGTCTGTTTCATGCAGCTCGCTAGTCAAGACAATCCATCAAAACTCGAACGCAACGATGCAGACGCTTCAACTTAAGCTCCCTGACGTGTTCCAGTCCACGCCCGAATGCGGCACAAAAGCAAAGATAGCGCTCTACCCAAAGCCAGATGCATGACCAGTGTACCGCCCGAATAGACCAGTCTCCTAGTTGGCCGGTTGGCATTCCCGAAGGTCTACGCTGAGCTACAAAGACTTCAAAAATACGGCATCATCTCGCCAATCCAATTTTCCGATTCTTTCTTCTTCTTTAACTTAATGGTTTCCATTAAGTTAACATACCAATACCAACATACCAACCAATAACATTCTTTAACTTCTTTAAGCTTAATGTTTTCACAATTAGCTTATTGCTTGCTTTCAATTTAGTGTTCTAAGTGCACTTCCATAGTCATTAATTGAGAGCTTTCGATGCCAGATACCAATTTTGCATTAGTATGATTGTGTGGCAAGTACAATCATACCCTATGCCCAGGGAGTTGAGACAATTTCCTTGACAAAAAATTCCTAGACCAGACCGGGAATCTAACCCAGTCACCTCCAGCATGGTATTGCTTTGTAGCTGCGCCGTTACCGACTGAGCTAAGGCAGGACTCAGTTTTCCGATTGGGCAGCGCCTATAGTCGTGATTCGCAAATCCGATGTCTCTTTTGTGGTGACTACTTCACAGGTGTCAACGACGCTCCCGAGTCGGACTCCGCATCCGGACGATATTTTCGCTGATCTGAATGGCTGCCGGCTCTTCTATTGCATTGATCTATCGGATGCTTATCTGTTAAAGTTGGAGTTGAGGAAGCGTCTAGGGTCTGTTCTAGTACAACCGATTGCCGCCCGGAGTCAAATCTATCCATGGAGTCTTCCAAACGATCATCGACAGCATGGTTACCAGAATTCCTGGTGTCAAGCCGTACCTAGACGACATTCTAATCGCTGGACAAATTCAAAACCAGCACAACCATAGAGTGAATGTTGTGCTCCAGCGGATTTGTGACTATAGCTTCCATCTTCGCATCGAAAAGTGCCGTTTCCCTCTTTCCGCAGATAAAGTTTCTGGGCACATAGTCGACAACGATGGTCTCCGCCCAGACCTAGCCAAAACTAGCGCAATCTGAGAGATGACACCGCTAACGAGTCTGTCGCACCTACGTTCATATCTAGGTGCGATAAATCTCGATTGACGGTACGTTGGTCAGATTAAGGAACTCCGATCGCCGATTGATCGTCTACTGAAGAAAGATGCTGTTTGGAAGAGGACTGCTGAGATATTTGATCAGTTCTAGTCCATTCTGGTTTCGAACCTCTTGCAGACGCTCTTCGACCCCAGCAAAACAATAATTTTAGCTGGAAACGCATCCAAGAACGGCTTGGGCGCCGTAATCCTAGATCGCTTTCCTGGTGGCTCTGTCAAAACTATCGCTAACGCTTCAAGGTCGCATATAACTTCCACTCCTCTGATAAATGTTTGTTTTCCAGATTCGGGTTATCAGCCAATGCTGACAAATGGACAGTTTCTCGAGGCCCATCTTGATGAGTTTAGCTCCGAAACCATCCTCGTCAACCGCTGGGTTATTCTGGAGCTGTTGAGTAATTTCCTATCTTCTCTCAGCGTAGGATTTGATTCGTTTCAGCCTTCTGCGCTCTGCGCCTCTGCACATTCAGGTGTTTATAATTGTGCTGCTTCCATCTATCACGTCCATCCGTCAGAACGCCCCTATCTCTATCCCTACACATTATGGCTCGAGGCACAAAGCCTTTGCGAGCAGTCCATCAATCATAATGTGGTCGATTTGCAATTTTGTCATATTCTTGGAGGTGTTGAATTCAATAAGTCTTAGTCCGGTGGCATTTTTGCGATGGTGAGCGCTGAATTTTCCGACAGTCGGTCTAAACACCTCCTCCTGGCCGATCTGAGCATTAAAATCTCCTATGATGATCTTGTCGTCATGGCTTGGGAAGCGGTCGTATTCACGTTCTATCTACGCGTGAAAAGCTGCCTTATCGACATTAGTGTATCGGAAAGCTACAATATATGTTGATCATGCTGAAGTGGAAGAAACTACCCTTGATCTTCAACCTGCACAATCTTTCGTTGACCGGCCATCACCCGATCACGAGCTTCTGCATTTCACTCATCATTATTAAAGTTGTTCCCAGCTCACGAGTCGTGCCACAGCGCTGATAGATTCTACCCAACACACCTCCTGAAGCGTTACGATGCCAAACTTGAGATCCTTCAGTACATTGGACAGTACGTGAGTGCTTCAGACGAAACTGAGGGATCTGCAGTTCCACGTACCGAGTTTCCAATCGCTCGTCATGTTTCGTCGCTCTGGTCCGTATTCTGTTATTGACATTCCCGTGCTTGTTTGGCTTCCGGTTGGCTAGCAAGGCCTGACACCAACCTCCTAGTTTTGCCGAGGGCCATAGTGCACAGTTGGATTGAAATTCCCACGCTGGAACGTGGACGGTGATTTAGCCGCCCTAGGCATGGGGAACAGTCGCTGTTTTGAGCCGCTCCTGACATGGCCACATACGCTTGGGTATTGTATTCGCATTTCGCTCAAACACAGTTCTGAACTATTTAATTCAAGTTTCACATAAAAGTGAAATTACAGAAAAGGCTGTCTCTGGACGATGCAAATTGCATCAATGGAAATACGGCTGGTATGAGAGAATTACCCACTGGGCATTCTCTGGAAAATCTGTGATACGCACAGAATGCTGAAAATTTCGAGAGCTCATTTGTATTTTCATCGCTGTCAGTTGCAAAGTTGAATCGTCATCCGAAAAGCAACGTCGACGTACTTGACGCGCAAGGCAGCCCGAAACGTTCCGGCAAGCTCTCGCCTGACATCGGCGAACTTCGAAGTCCTGGTACGTCTTCACCACCCAGCACAAGTTTGATGTTCCGGTGGAAGTGACGGAAGCAGAACACTTTCAAAGCTCTCTGCCAAGAAATACATGATTTGGCAAGTGATCTTCCATGTGGCAAACGAAGTGCGCCGTTTCGTGACTACCGGAATCTGTAAACGGGGTGATCTACCTCAATGAGTATCTACAGAAGCGTCTCGTTTCCTCTGTTAAAGCAACACGAAGGCCCTAAGTGATCTTCTGGCCGGATAGTAGCTTCGTGCCACTATTTAAATGTTGTCCTGGCGTGGTAAGAAGCCAACGGGATCACTTTTATTCCCAAAACTCTTTAACCGCCAACGCACTGAAACTAAGGCCCATCGAAAATACTGGGCTATTATGAAGCAGGCACTGCGCAAGCATCCCAAGGAGGTCAAATCTGAAGAAGACATGAAGAAAAGGTGAGTATCTATACAGAAGAAGCTGAAGCCAGTTGTTGTGCAGAACCTTATGAGGAGAGTTAAGCGTAGGAAGCGAGCGTACGGTTATGGTATTAAAGTTGAGGTTATATGTTATTGTCTGAAAGCTTGAAATTGATCGGTCAACTAGGTTATCTTCTACAGCGTTTTTTCCGTAATGCAATTGGATAAGGGACACCCTTTAACCCCGGTTTTTCTGACATGATTGGCGTTCCTCTACTGTGATGCGATATTAATTTTCATTTTCTGCTCTGTGGTACTACGAAAAATAGAGGATTGAAATTTCTCTTTTAACCAAATTGATTTGGGAAAAGTTCCTGCCTTGCGTATCCTGCAATTGATAGGTTGGTAAAAGATTGTGCGCTTTCTTCGAAACTATGCTTCACGATGCGCTCCGCTCAGTTTTAAACTACTTCTCTTCAATTTTCACAGCCTGCCGTAACGGAATTATCAATACTTTTTTCATCACATCTATGTTCTAGCAAAAAATTATGTCCACTCCCGAAGCCTGAATGGTGATTAGAATTTATTCTTCTTAAACGGCATCATCAATTATCTTATTGTTTGTTCTCAACATAATGTTCTAGTTGAACTTATTAGAACAACTACAATTATTAATTTAGAGGGGAAATCATGCAAAACTGTATGCAAAACTTCGGCATTTTTCGACAGGGTGACTAACAATTATTTGCACCGGAAACTGCATTCAAACATTTAATTGCAAGTTTAACCAAAATACCCCAGAAGTCATAAACATGTCATAATACCTTATCTTGGAACATGCATGCATGCATTGTCAAGCATACGCTTACGTTTACCCAACGCCATACTAAGTCACACAATAACCGGTGAAGTGTGCAAAATCACGCTAGCTGTAAATCACTTGGATGAAATTCTGGATCTAAATAAACAGTAGGATTGCAGACAGCGCGATTAACTAAACGCTGCTGAAAACAGCTAATAATTCCTCAGCACCCCATGTGACTCATACCCACTCACCATTCCCCCACTTTCGTGATAAGCAACCATTTTCACAATGTTTCTCAATGTTTCAAATTTGTTTGCAGACCGTCACAAATCATGCCTGTCACCTTTGTCCATGGTGCATCTGATTTTGGAAGAACCGGCAAACAGCGACGAAGTTTTGCATCAACACTTCAACTACGATCTGGAACTGGGTATGCGTCAACGCCGATCGCTACCGCATGCACATCCCCATGAACAGGACGTGGAAGAGATTATTGCAACCCGGATCAAGATTACCCCGTCAACGTTCAAAGATCTCTGCCCGGCGCTGTTGGCGCAGATCGACCAACGGGCATGCAATGAAAAGCACGTATCCAAGGATCAACCGCACGTGGAGAAGAAGCTGTTCTCTTATGGTAACTATGTCGTATGCACACTGACATCTGAGGAATGTGATGCCAAGTTTTGTTTCTCTTTCAGCCTGGTTGTATGCAACCGTCTGTGTCTTCATCATATCGATCTGTGGCCTGGTTGGTGTTGCGATTGTCCCTCTTGCCAAATCGGTTGCCTATGACGAAATTCTCAGATTCCTAGTAGCGCTGGCAATCGGAACACTTTGCGGAGACGCACTGATGGTAAGTTCTTCTGATCTAACTCGTATTAATCAACTAACGTCCACATGTTCAACCAGCATTTGCTCCCTCACGCATTGATTCCCCACGAAGACCATTCCAGTGCGGATGATCACGGCCACAACGATAGTGATCATTCCGCACAGCAACGAACCCGTATGGCTGTGCTGTTGTGCCTTCCTAAGTGCACTGTTCATGTACATTTTGGAGACCGTACTCCCGTTGTTGAGAGCAGACGGCGACACGGGACATCACGGTCACTCACACGCTAAGGCGAAGGTGGCTCCCGTTCCGGAACCTACTCAAGCACGACGGAACACCAACGTGATAGACGATATTGAAATGGATCTACAAGACATTAAGAAGAAGGAATTGAACAGTATGTTGGAGAAGAAACCGGCCCGAAGTAAACCGTTGAGTCCGGTGGCATTTATGGTAATTTTGGGCGACGGTCTGCACAACATTACCGACGGGTTGGCCATTGGGGCAGCGTTTGCCTCTGATCCAGTTACCGGGATGGCCACATCGCTGGCCATTCTTTGCCACGAGTTACCCCAATGAGTTGGGAGATTTTGCGTTGCTGCTGCAAACGGGTGTTAGTATAAGGCGAGCCATGTTTCTCAATGTGGTATCTTCAGTGTTAAGTTTCATAGGTTGGTGTAATGTTAATTGCTTTGGTAAATGATTCTTACAAAAACGATTGTTTTTGATGTTTCAGGTATGTTGATAGGATTACTAGTAACCGGACTGCACGAGTCGGTCGTACGATGGATCTACGCAGGGACGGCTGGTACTTTCCTATACATTGCCCTAGCGGATTTGATACCGGAAATGAACCGAAGCCTCGGTGAAACGGTGTCAAAGGAGCAACGAGGCAAAAAGTTGCGGACTACTTTGTCTCAGGTCTGTGGTATATTTCTGGGGGGAATGATAATGCTGGTGATCGCACTCAATGAAGATCACCTGCGACTGTTATTTGAATAAAGTATTTTATTTAAAAAAAATGCCTCTTTTACTATTTGTATTTTTGTTTTCATGTGAACAAACCAAGCATAATTCGAAAAAAGCCCCATTCTTGTTGATCGATTCTCTCTAAGCTTTTCTCGAAGCTGCAAAAATATTTTTCATTGAAATTGTTGTTTAAGCTTACAAACAGAGGCAAAAAAGCTTATGCGGTGGTAAGCTAAAGCGAAAAGTGCCTACACAGAAAAAATAATTAATTTTAACCAACGTGTAAAACTTCCCCGCGTTTAATTTCTATGCCAAAGCAAGCGTGAGCAACGTAATTGCAGTGTTTCATACAGCATACAACATTATTTGCAATCTTCCACACAACTCGTTCCCATTTTGAGAGCCGCTTTCAGATCTAGTCTTGGTACAGAAAGTGGCTTGAGTGATGCCACCTTGGTTTTTTATGTTACTAAAGTGCTTCGGACACCCCCGCGATCATCTACGATTCAAAAGTAAGCAGCTGGAAGCGTAGGTGACCATGCTCGCGTCCACGGATACATGCAGCTCAAGAGTTTCGAAGGCTTTTGGATAATACCCGGGAAAATACCAGCGTCCGATTCTGCACTCTTCCGAGGCCTTGGAGAGCTAGAACCCAACGTTGCCACAGTGCGAAGATTAGCTCCGGTAGTTTTTCATCCCATCTCCAAACATCTTGTATCAAGAATTTACCATGGTTAACGTAGTTTGCCAGCAGCCCAAGAGAATGGATTATGCTCATAAGTAGACTTAGAAGTTCCCCTTTTGTAGGAATAACACTTCCGTTCACAAATCTTTCGAAGTCCTTGGCGAAAGTGTATAGCAACATAAAATACGTCCTCTATAGGAAGCCTAATCATACCCAAAACTCGTTCTGAACCGCTACCTTTACCTTTCAAAAATTCTTTCTCAACTCCGATGAATCTTAACCGCCTCAACACTTCTGAAGAATTGGACAGCCAATGTCGAAGTTCATGAATTTTGCTTACCTCCTGTGCCAATTGTATTGCTTCGTGGACCATGTCGACGCTGTCTCAAATAGTCGTTGACATAGCCGTAACTTGCGGTCTTTGCAAATTCTTCAGAATGCTCACTTGCGTTTAGGTAATTTACAAACTGCGCCAAACTTATGGTGAACAGGTTGCCCCAAATAAGGCGACATCCATCACGAAAACTTGCCCCGGTTCCGAAAAAGTGGTGGAACATTTTCCTAATGTCAGCCTCAATTGCCACCTCCCTTGCCGAAATCGGCACAATACAGTTAGTAGCGACTGCAGCAGATCTGGACCTTTTAGGAGGCTTTTTGAGATTGGACACAACCCAAGTGGCAGATATCATACTTTGCTTTTGTCAGTCTGCTTCAGTTCTTGCTCCTTTGCTCTATGAGTGTAGCCTTTAGCCACAGAGAACAGACATCCAAGCTGAAGTGCCCTCCGTGTGTAAATTTTTGTAACTGCCATTTTAAAATTATAGCTCGTTTCCGTTAGTTTTGGTGAATCGTATGTTGATGGTGCCACTTGCCCGCCTCGAGATTTGATAGACTGTCAATTTTAGTTTGGTGAAACCTAGACTAGGTGGCGTTGTTTTTCCAACGGTTTGCTTGTACATATTTACACAGTAAATTGGGGTAAAAATGTTCGAGCCTGGATGTCTGTTCTCTGTGCTTTAGCTACGTTTTCAGCCATGTACTCCCGCACCTTTTCGTACAATTTTGGGTCCTTTGATAATCTCAATTCCAGATACTGTAATCTCCTAATAGACCTACTGCCAGGAAATTCCACCTTATCTTGTTTCCATAATAGGCCTGTTTGAAACTTTGCTCTGAACTTGTACGCGCTGTAGTGGCTTTCATTTATTCACGTGTACGTTTTTGGCTGATGGATTCAACCAGTTCGTTTGCGCCGACGCCTATACTTCCGACAGTGAAGAAGCTTTTCACCATCTCATGCAAGTTCATCATTCGCCAGGTGATTGTGGATTTGCGTTACTCGAAGGAACAACTTAGAATTCGAATTTCCTGATCTCCCATAAATCTTCTAGTCTAGCCTTGCCTTCACCGTAACTGGTTCATCTGCTTTGCCTTCTCTGAGACGCCCAGTTTCGTGTTGTATAGACCGACCAGTAACCCTGGTACTGCACCATAGTACACTGATAAAAGTAATGATAATATCTATGTGTCCCATCTATGATTTTTTGCAATACAATCAACAAATGATATCTATTTTTAACCACACATATTTCCTCTGTGTACACATAACTACTACACGCAAAAAAAAGTCGCAGTAGAAACTAACATTTCGAGGTTTAAATTAAGCGCAATCACCAACAATTTTCAGCTGACTATAAACGCGTTTGAACTTACCATGCCTGCGATAAGAGCAACCATGTTGCGGTTGATATCAATATTAGGTCTGTCAAATATACCAGAAATGTTGAAGGTTTTACTATAAACGTAGTAAATTTGACTGAAGTTTCATGGTCGTTTTAAAGATAGGCATAGTCGGTTGAAATGGTAGTTTTTACTACAAGATTTTTCCTGTGTACACGGAGAAAAAATAAAGTCATATCAATAATATTCCGGTCCCGATCAAGCATATTTGTGCATTGACTTTTATATAATACTTTTTGAGATTGTTTCACGCATAATACAATAGATCGAAGAATAATGGAAGCTTCAATTAAACAGAATTGATGATCTAATTAGAGCATGAAATAGGATTGAATAAACCATATTATGCTAACATCAACAATATTCATTGTTGATGATTTGACAGCTCTCTGATTCTCATGATAAATTCAATAATGTTTATGTTTAATTTGACCTAATTTTGAGGGTTGAACTAATTGTATCGGATGGTTGGTTTAAGCATACACAGAGATTCGTTCAAATGATGTTATGGTTGGTTCCAAAAATCAAAAAATCGTTAAATTTACGATAAAAGTTCCTATAATGGTGGTATTTTAGTGCAATATGTTCCAATTGGAACATTTTGCACTAAAATACCACCATTATAGGAACGTTTACTCAATTAGCACATATTCTTTGGATGTTACGAAATTAAACAACTGTCCACTCCTAGGGTCGCATTTTGATAAGAATGATATTTCCAATTTTCAAACATTTTAATTAATTACGTGCTTCAGTGCAATACAATCAAACATGATTACTTTAAATGTAATCTTCTTCACGCTCGATCTTCTTCGATTTCTTCACGCTCAATCATTTGTAGCGCATCAATGTTGTACCCGTTAGCTGAAATCAAAATTCATTAAAACTACTTTAAAGAATAGTTTCAATTTGCTTACATACCTACAAACTCTTCGATGCCCGCCGCGGATAATCCAAACGATTTCAATAATTCTTCCACTTCTTCTTCAACATAAAACTCTTCAACCAGGTCGTCGTCCAAGTCAACCGAGTTATCTGCCGCCGCCATGATATTTTTTTCTTCGCTTTGTCGTTGAGTGCGGATGGCAGCCACGAGGCTCAGTAGAGCTGCTATATGCCCTATTTAACCTTCCAGTATGAGTGATTCAACGATAAACACGGATTCAAATAATGACATGTATGCTTGATTTAAGCATTTAATGGTTGATGTTCAATAACGTTGATTCAAATGAAATATATGCTTGATGTAAACATCAAATCATTTTCAAACAACCATTTAAATTTACTATGTCAAGAATATCTTCGAAGCTTGGGATAACTATGGCAAAAGTTATATCAATCATGCATCATTTCTGTCCGTGTATGTGTGACCACAACACACAATTTTACAGTATTCGGTAATTTTTACCGAACTTTTAACAGCTAATCTAGCTAAGCTAACGGTAATCTGATTTACCGGATTTCTGTAAAATTTGACAAGTTCCGGTAATTTTTTTACCGGAATACTGTAAAATCTCACCGAAATCCGGTAAATCGGATTACCGAACGTTCAGCTGTTGAAAGTTCGGTCAAAATTACCGAATACTGTAAAATTTTCTAAGTGTGTATTCTTCATTTGCCACATAAACTTCATTTGTGTTTCGCAGAGGGTGCAGTTTATGTGTGAACACATCAGTATTATGTGGAATTTTCTATGGATTTTTGCCAAAAAATATGCGTGGATTATTTCCCGTGTAGCTTGTAAGGGAAGGTCCATAAATTATGTCACGTAGTAGGGGAGGGGTGTGGGGAACGTGACGATCCATACAAAAAATTGAAGGTCCATATAAAAAACGTGACAAGGGTTATGCAAGAGGTAAAATTGACTTTTTGCGTGACGTAATTAATGGACGATCCCTAACCGGAAGCCCTTTCAAAAAGAGAGCTTGGTTTGTAGTTCACTAAAACATAGTAAACGGCAACAATGACAAAATACTCTCTTACAAATTTAATAGCAAATTCGTTCAGTGCCAACCTAACTTAGAAATAAAAAAACCGTTTTCAGTTACGAGTCAAATTTATAGTAGTGCGTGTGACGTCACCAGGATCATCATTTTTCTAACCGTTAATCTTAGTAACGTTTGTACACACACACTATCGTGCTTATCGTTGTGTAAAATTGTTTGTTTTTCCACAAGATGACCAAAAGGTTGGCTTAACATTTATAATCTTTTTGACAGCTGCTTGTTATGTTTCGTTCAAAACGCACTACCACAATTTCCAGAAAGAATACTATCACACCCAGACTTGATAAGTTTAATTTTTTGTAATTTGTAATTGATTAATAGAATATTTACATAAGTTTGCAAAAATGATAATAGTAGAACTTTTTCCGTGTCAAGGAAAACCACGAAAATGCAGATTCAAGGCACATGGCAAGAGGAGAAATCAAAATTACAATACAAAACTAATAATGTTAAAAATTAGCAGAACTGTTACTTGGACTTTCTGCTGACCAATGCTTACTAAGATTTCTGTGTGAATTAATCATTGAATCCCTCATGGTAAAATAGGCATTTCACATAGCAATCAAATTCTCTCTATTTGTTCATGAAACTCAAAGACCCAACGACCGTGGATTCGAGGATATATTTGTATATTACAAAGCAAATTATGCAAATATCAAACGCAGATTAAGTACACTCCCGTTGTTTAATTGTAATTGGTTTAATTGTAATCAACTTTTGAGTACTATTGTATACCATCTCTTTTTCCTCACGGAATCAACTTTTGAGTACTATTGTATACCATCTCTTTTCTCTCACGGAAATGTTACTCAATATCCGTAAAAAGTGGAGCTACTCAATTTTATGAGTAGACCCACTTTAACGAAAATTGAGCAACGAGCTAATACTACGGAATGAAGGAAATGTTGAAATTGGTGTTGATGTCTTCTATAATGTTCTTTTCGAAATTATTCGTGAAGAGGTTCCAATAAAGATAATGATAATACCATAGACTAACTCTAAGACCAGTAGGTCCCGAACAAAAACGATATTTTTCTTAACTCCAGTCAGTACTAGCACATCGGTCCCAAGCTCGGTCCCAAGCTCAATGATTCGCCCCTAACAACGTTGCTCACACCAACATCATCTTCAAATGTTGTGTCAAAATAACACGGCGAATCAAAACAACAACCAAGATACTAGTACCGGAAGGTACCGAAAAGCGCAAGAATTATTGCAAGGTGTAAGGTATACGTCGGACCTAGGGGTTCTGCAACAGTGGAACCAATTTCAAATTGCTTAGTTGCACATTGATTGTTGATAATACTACGTCATGGAAATTCAAAATATCCAGTCTGGTAGAACAGACAATAAAAAAAATTAAATAAAAATAACAAGCCAAAAGGCATAAAATTTACAAAAACCCATGCATCTATATGAACGCATTGGCATTTATTCGGAAAAATATGCAATCTTCTTGCAACATTTTTCCAGGAAATTTATACCATCTGTTCCGAAAATGACCGGAACCGGACTTTTTGAATTTATCCCGGATTTCCTTGCGATATAGATGTCAATAAGCCACGGTACACGACATCTTTCATGCCCTTATAATTCCAGAATCCTCGAAAGAAGGAGGAGCTGACGATATATTTCCCGCTGTCATGTCTGTAGAACCTCAGCTATGGAACTTACAACTTCATTGTTTTGGCTCTTGAAATATCGCTTGAAACTGGAGTATTTCCGAAATATGGAAAACTCTTTTCTGGCATAAAATCCGACTTACGTACTACCGTGGAATTGCCATCATTTCTCGCATTCCTTTGCAATTCGAAGCAATAATCAATGAAACAATATTTATCTTAATGAAAATAGAATCTCAAATATGCAACATGGATTCCATAAAGGTCGCTCAACTGCCACAAACTTATTAAAACTCATTAACTATTCATTGATTGCAATGGAAAATGGCAACCACGGAAACGCATTGTTCACAGACCTTAGCAAAGCATTTAATCGCATTAATATTTCAATACTACTCTTTGAATTGCATAAAATTTGCATAGACATGTTCTTAAATGGCTTCAATATTATCTTAAAAACTGCCAGCTACTAATTCGGATCAACCCGAATCAAGTCACTTGAGGAGTTAATACTATGTGTAAACGACATTTCCTTCATTCTGAAAACAAGAAAAGTGTTTATTCATGCCGACGACATGCAACTACTTACTTCAGAATAAAATACGGTTATTCCAAACATGATGTTCGAAAAACTTACTGCAACTAAATATAAAAAAAAGTTATTTAAAAGCATTCAGCAGCAAACGAAATACAAACGCACAATATATCAATCTCATTATTA
>JASCZW010011113.1:0-33275 GCA_034211315.2 Aedes japonicus | reverse complement strand
ACAGTGGTCCAGTAAGCTACTTTAGGCGGACATGAGGTTTTCAATGGAAATTTGTGGTATTAGAGCTTAGGTTACTTCTGAAAACTTGTTGCAAACTTATTGTACTACAATTTGTATGAAATTATTTTTTTCTTGCACTAAACGCAAGAGTGGCGTATACTCTAACTTTTTTATGGGTCAATATCGTGAGATAATATGTTCAGCAAAGTTGTAGAAATTGTTGATATAAAAAACTTTCTAGAACATATTTTTTGTCTAGCTTCAAAGCCTACTGCGATAATTCCGTATTTTAGTAAATAATCGTTTTTCGACTAAAAGTCATTCATTTTTAACTTTTACCAGCTTACTATGTTCTACAAAGTTGTTTGTTTTGACATTTGCTACAATTTTGTTGAAAACATCATAATTGTATTTCTTCTTGTTTTCATTTTATAGTTAATTTTCAGTTAAATTTACGCCATACTATTGGCCTTACAACATGAAATGGAGCACCTGAAAAAAATATGGCATACCATGACTTGATTCAACATACCTTAGAGTACGTTTAAGCAGAATTTGGGAGAGATGATATTTTTCTATCTTTTTTAAAGCTACCTTCTGTAACATACAGTTTTCAATAAAAAACTTACATCAGGAGCTCAAATAGAATCAAAACACACCGAAATCATGGCTATCTCTGTTAAGTATATGACAATTGCCACGTGTTTTCGTAGAAAAACGCTTAATAGGATATTAGTTAATTTTTATTATGTTTTGAGCTTCTTCAGGTAAATCAAACTGTGTCTCACCACGAGTTGTACGTCTGTTGATAAGTGAGATTACGGGATCGGAGTTGAGAAGAAGCCACTTGGAAACTTCTTCTGTAAGCGTGGAGATTTAAGTGAAGCTTGTTTTGTCAATGGTTGATACGAAGGTGCTGAATGTCGTGACAGGAACTTATTCACAACAGTATTACATCTGTTTGCGGTCGGTAAGAAGATCAAACATGTAGTGCCCCAGCTATATTTCTCTTAATGTCGCTCAAATACGAACCAATGAGCAATTGTTGAATATCAGCTGTCGGTTGACGTTGCCAGAAACGTTCTAGTGTTGCGGGAAACTGTGTATGATAGCAAAATATCCAAAACAAATTGAGGTTTTAACAGCGTATTATCATAGACTAACTCTAAAACCAGTAGGTCCCATACAGATACGATTTTTTTCTTGGCTCAGTCAGTACTAGCAGATCGGTCCCAAGCTCGGTCCCAAGCTCGGTCTCAAGCTCAATAATGCGCCCCCAATAATGAGCTCACATGAACACACTCTCAAATATTCCATAATAATAATTTGAACCAATTTCAAATTGCTAGTTGCATATTGATTGTTGGTATTATGCTGCGAATCATATGCGCATTTAATTTATTGTGAATATTGGCACTATTAAACCTAAGAATAAATTCCTCTCGGAAATTATGTAAGTTTACAACAACAAAAACATAATTAAAACAAATATATTCGATAAATTAATCATGAAATTCCTGAAAATTAATGGAATTCAATAAGCTTATCTGAAAGAATGCCTAAATTGGTTTCCGATCAGTTCATTTCATTTGCGTAACATTTAATATTTGGTGCATCTATTTTTCCACATTTCAATTATTTCATATATTTGAAAATAGCTATTGCAAAAATCACAGTTTTGTCAAGAAGCCAATTTATTTTCACAATGACTACTATAAAGCCAATTTGCCATTTATCGCATTTATCGGTGGCCAAATGGTTGTAAAATGCTTTTCAAACAGACCATAATAAGATATTTTGAATGAGTCCTGAAACGGCATTTTAAAACCGCATACGAGTTCATAAAGTCGAAATAAAACCATTGATAGGATTAAAAAGAATTCGAGAAAACGAGGTCTCAAGATCGTTGTAAATAAGCTGTGCAGGATCTCATGAACCTGACTAAAACGTGAAACCTATTGACGCCTCTTGGTGCCATAATAAAACCAAATTGATTTCTAGTGGCTTTCATAAAACTTTAATAAAACTTAATAAAGCTGGATGGTCTTGGCTGAATGTTACTTGGGTTCTTTCACTGTTTTGAACCTCTTCCGGTACTCCGTTCAGATGTTCATCAAAATGCTGCCTCCACCTTTTGGTCACCTAAGAATCGTCCGACAGAATACTTGCATCCATATCCCGACACATTTGAGCTCGTGACACGATGCAACTGCGGAATGCGTTGAGTGTCTGCTGCTGATGCAGCTGATCACGCTCCTCACACTTCTCTTCCACCTGGCGATGCTTTTTATCTTTGCTGCTTCCGGTAGCTTCCAACATCCAACATCCAACATTCCTCGTCAAACCACTCGTTCTCTCAGTTCCGTTCTGCGTAGCCAAAGACGTTCTCCGCAGTTTTCGGAAGGGGCTTTGTCGAGCGCGTCTCTTCCGGCAGCCAAGTTTTGAGCGATTGTGTGGAGTCTGCCGCGACGTCGAATTGCTTTGGTACTGGAAGTTGTTCACAACGGAAAGGTTTTGGGCGCATCTTAGTCGTCCCTAGGTAGTTATCCGAATCGATGTTGGCGCCTTGATAGGTGGCGTTGGTGATGTCTGAGAAATATCCACCATTTATTAAAATATGGTCAATTTGGGATTCCGTTTGTAGTTTATTTAACGTTTCCAGGCTGCACCACTTGGAGGTCAACTACCTTACAACCTCATACACACATATGATTACTAAAATAATAGTTAAAAAATTCAAAAAATGAAGCTTTAATTTTCTTGTTTTTTTCTATGGAAAATTCCGTAGCAGGGTTAATCCATTTCAGCTCATTCCAAGTTTATTAATTGATATATTTGGTGGAATCTGATATTCAATGATTAGAAAACTTTGTGACATTGGAAATAATATGAAAAGATTTTCTCACCATCATCCAAATGCCTAGTCACCGATGTTTCTGCATCAGTTGTTCAGATCGATGCAAATAATTTGAATCGGCGTCTGTTGCAGGGGGCGCGACTCTATCTCAGATGCAGGATTTTTTTTGTTTTGCTTTTGCGCGATGTGCGCACGCTTAGTAGATAGAAAGAAGATTTTAAAGATTTTGATGAAGATTTTAAAGGTTTACTGCAAAAAGATGCAGCACGATGCAAGTTGATGGATTAAGATTCACAAGCTGCTACAAGATTTTTTAAAGATTGATTCGCTAGCGTGGGATTTTTCGATCATCTTGAATCTGGATTTAGATGTGTCGCACCCCCAGGTCTGTTGTCACAAACACCAGCATGTATTTTCTTATCACTACACTGAATATACTGACCCTATAGTCCAACCAACCTCTAGCAAACTGAACCAACTGACAATCAATCGTTTTGCCGACTCACTATAACCAACAATCAATATGCAACTAGCGATTTGAAATTGGTTCACTGTTGTAGAACCCCTTGGTCCGAATAACATCTTGAAGCCAGCACCTTGCTGCACATATTTGCGCCTTTGTTTTGATTTGCTGTGTGTTGGGGGCGACCCCGGCGCAGTGGTTTACATCCATACCTCTCACGCCAAAGTCACGAGTTCGAATCTCACCCCCGGACAAGTTACGAAAATTCCCAAGAGGTATTTGAGTGACTACCACGGGAGATGAACCAGCCAAGGGCTGAAAATCTCGATAATAAAGAAATAAAAAAAAAAGATTTGCTGTGTTATTTTGACAGAATATTTGAGAGTGTATTCGCGTGAGTTCATTATTAGGGGCGCATTATTAAGCGTGGGACCGAGCTTGGGATCGATGTGCTAGTACTGACTGAGCCAAGAAAAAATCGTATTTGTTCGGGACCTACTGGTCTTAGAGTTAGTCTATGCTATAACAGTCAAGAAGAAAGTTGACATAGTTTTTGGCGCAGGAAGTACCAGAATATCGATTTCAAGGTTAATTATTCGCCCCTTTTAACGTAATTCATATGAACACACACTTAAATATTCTGTCAAAATAACAGAGCGAATCAAAACAAAAACTGAACAATCTTATACACAGAGAAGTGTGTGATAGTAAATTTTACCATTATTGGAGGTAAGGATGACTATGGCAGAAAAGTAATTTTAAATCGACTATGATCATGGTAAAAATGACAATTGAAAATATTTGAATCAACATGTACCATAGTGTCGTTATAGTAATTGAATAATAAATTATAAATTCGATAATTTCTTTGGTAATTGTAACCATGATATACACATATAAAAAGAAACATTGAATTTTCTGCGTTATCTAATGCACATAAAGGGAATGCTAGATTTGGCAGAAAATAATGGGATATTTTATGTAAATTTAAGCCAGATAACACCTGAATCAAGCCTGTTGTATGAAAGATTGCAAACATTGTTTTATGGCACACCAAGGACTACAACCAATTGCGTTGTTTACGCCTTCTTTGGCTTGAAATTAAACGAGGGGAAATTGTACGCGCTTGTTAAAATTAATTATTTTTTTCTGTGTACAATATTCATCTTGTCCATACTTTAATTGTCGGTGCAACCATGTAATTATTCTCAGTGTACCGAAAAGCAAAAGAATAGGGGTGAGTGAAAGAAAAGTGAATAGAATACTTGGGACCAACGGGGTTCTAAAGCAGTGAGCCAATTTTAAATCTCTAGTTGCGTTTTTGATTGTTGTTATAATATGCCTTCACGAGAACAATCGAAGCAGAAACTGTAGTTTAATTCGGAACAGTATAATCCTTTTCGTAAGATGACAGATGCTATTGATATTTTGATGATACTGATGAATGTCATAGCTGCTACTGATTTCTATCAAAATTCACTCCCGAATACACAAATCAGCTGGTCAGAAAAGTTTCGTAGAAGCCACTCTTCACGGAAAACTTCACTTTTCGTTATGCCACTTCGAACCAGAATGGACTATTCGAAGCCCATTTGCAAGGAAGGGTAAACTAAAAAATTTAATAATAACTTACTTACTCTGACAACAATTTGGTAGTCGTAAAACTTCTTTCACACCATCTTCTTTGCTAGCAATAAATAAATAAATGAACAGACGCTTAAAATTTAGCCTTGTTCAAGCGCAAGCTAAAGCAAGTGTAAACAACGAAATTGTTTGCAATAGTTTACTCTACAGAGTTAAAATTACATGAAATATAACTTGAACTAAGGCCAAATCTAGCATGCATGCAATACAAAGTTTGAAAAAATCGTGTAATTTTGGAATTCCAGATTTGGGATAAATTCATGGTCTGTTGTATGAAAGATTGCAAACAATTCCGTAGGTTACGCTTGTGTTGGATTGCAATCAAACGAGGAGGAATTTAACGAGTCTGTTAAGATGCATCATTTTTTTCGAGAGTCGTGAAATTTTCCTTGATGGTTTTTTTAAAAACCAGATTAAGAATCGAACTGAGCCACCTTTAGCTTACTGTTGCTTTGTAGTTGTGCCTTTACCAACTAAGCTAAGGGAAGACACTCCTTTCGCTAGTGACACGCGTAACGACTTGAAAACTGCAATTCCGAAAAAAAGGAAAATGGAAAAGGAATTTTATTTCGTTGTATTGCTGCAATCAGTTTTGCTAAGTAATATGCAGTTGATAGCTTGAACGTTGAAATATAGCATCTACTACAAAAAGTTTATGTTATATGGGTTGAAGTTAAAAAAGAAGAAGTTTACTTTTCCACAAAACTTACCTAAAAATGGTTTGTATTTTATAAGAGCGTGATTAGAATTGCGTTGTTAACGCAAATTGTTTCACACCAGTTGAAATTCATTGTTTCCTGTAAAAACAATTCAAAGTAATGATCAGATCCTGCTTAAGTAGTTTCCGCAAATCGATCGGGTTCAGCAATTTATCCTATTGGGATCATCAGCGGCATTGTCTGCTTTGTCCAGTTCATAGGTTCCAGTCATATTGAGGAGCTGAGTAAAGCTAAAGTAAGGCTAAACACATTATTTGTTAAAATAAAAAATTGGGGATTTTTTTGCGGCCTTCTGGATTGTACGGAACTTGGCAGTATCATCGTTGTCTAAGATTTTTTGCTCTTTTTATCAGTTATTACTTTTCTCGGGCAGCTTCAGAAACCATTTTTACCGAGCGCCATCAAGTCAAGCACCCGACACTAATAAGTCTGTAAGTCTGTCGGATACGCTACATACAGGATACAGGATATGCTGTTTGTACTGTAATTTAAATGAACTGTTGCAGTGCATTTAGGGTACACTTATACACTTATGCACCTGCGTCACGATAATTTTCCATAAAACTCGGTTGAGGACTACTTGTCTCCAGTTCCTCAAATGTCCCACACTTCCAAGGCCTTGATCCACTTGGTATAACCACGTAGCTCGCTGCGCTCCTCTGCGTCTGGCACCGGTTGTTGTCGAGGCAAACACAATTTTTGCGGGGTTGTTGTCCAACATTCATACAACATGTCCCACCCATTGTCCTTTCCTATTGTCTCTTCCAGCTTTAGCGACTTTCTGGATACTATGTTCGCCATAGCGCTGCGCTAGATCGTGGTTCATCCTTCTTCTCCAAACACCGTTTTCAGATACACCGCCAAATATGGTCCTAAGCACGCGTCGTTCGAAAACTCCAAGTGCTCGCAGGTCCTCTTCAAGCATTGTCCACGTCTTATGCCCGTAGAGAACAACTGGTATTTTTACTTTGTATAGGTGTGCAGTTTACCGGCCCTCAAGGTCTTGTGGAGTCCATAGAAGGCATGACTTCCGATAACACTGCGTCTCAGAATTTATCTGCTGCCACAGTCGATTGCCACAGTTCTTCCTATGCGAGCTCTATCACGCTCGCTTTCTCCAGTTAACAGATACTTAGTCTTCGACGCATTCATCTTCAGTCCAACCTTTTCCACTTCACGTATCAGCTTGGTGTACTGATCAGCTACCACCTGGAACGTTCTGCCGACAATGTGCATGTCGTCAGCGAAGCAGATAATCTTCCATAGCTCTCCACGATCAATAGTATCGTAAGCGGCCTTGAAGTCGATGAATAGGTAGTGTGTAGGGACTTGATATTCGCGACACTTTTGGAGGATCTGCCGCAACGTAAAGATTTGGTCAGTTGCCGATCGACTGTTCCAAAAACCGGCTTGATAACTTCCCACAAATATGCTTGCCAGCGGCGATAGATGGCGGAAGATAATCTGGGACAGCACTTTGTAGGCCGCGTTGAGGATAGTGATCGCTCGATAGTTCATTCTAACGTGTTACCCTTTTTGTATATTAGGCATATAACTCCCTCTTTCCACTCCTCCTGTAGCTGTTCTATATCCCAGATCCTAACTATCAGTCGATGTAGACAAGTCACCATTTATCCGGGCCCATTTTTATAAGTTCCGCTTCGATGCCATCCTTCCCAGCTGCCTTGTTATTCTTAAACTGTATGATAGCATTCTTAACTTCACTTATCCGGCAGTTGGCACGTCACCCTCGTCCACCATACCGATGAAACCATTCCTCCTGCTGTCTTGGTATTTCGCCTCTGCGCTATTCAAGTGTTCATCGTAGTTCTGCGTCCACTTTTCCATCACATCACTTTCATCCGTCTAGATACCTCCATCTTTATCCCGACACATTTCGATTCACTTGTAGAATTTACGCTTCTTGTAGAATACGCGTATCTTTGGAACGATACAGCTGTTCCATTTTTCGCACTCCAACTCCTCCAGGTGAATACCTTATACCGGAAGAGATGAGTTTGCTGTCTTCGTTTCTGTCTGTATCGCTCCACATTTTGACGAGTTGCCTGCTGCAGCATCAACGCCCACGCTGCATTCTTTCCATCTAGAACCGATTGACAGTTATTGTCAAACCTATCGTACGTCGGTTTCGTTCCAAAAACCCTATGGCGCCTTCCGCTGCTTTGTTGATGGCTGCTTTGACGATTCTCCAACAGTCCTCAAGAGGGGCTTCGATTAGCTCTCCCTTTTCCGAGAACGCTACTTCAAGGCTTTGCGCGTAATTAGTTGCGACTTCGGGTAGCTTCAGCCGTTCCAGATTATACCGTGGCGTGCGCCGGTATCGAATATTGTTCACAACGGAAAGCCTTTGGCGCACTTTGACCATTACCAGATAGTGGTCTGAGTCGATAATAGCTCTGCGATAGGTCCTGACGTCGATAATATCCAAGAAGTGTCTTCCATCAATCAAAACGTGGTCGATTTGTGATTCGGTCTGTTGTGGTGATCTCCAGATGTACCGATATGGGAGGCTATGCTGGAAGTAGGCACTACGTAGAGTCATGTTCTTGGAGGCGGCAAAATCGATGAGTCTAAGGCCGTTTTCGTTCGTAAGCTGGTGGGCGCTGAAATTTTATATAACCGGTCTGAATTCCTCCTCCTGGCCGACCTGAACATTGAGATCTCCGATGACGATTTTGACGTCATGGTTTGGGCAGCTGTTGTATTCTCGTTCAAGCTGCGCGCAAAAAAGCTTCCTTGTCGTAATCGTCACTTCCTAGGTGAGGGCTGTGCACGTTGATTATGCTGACATTGATGTAACGGCCTTTGATTCTCAACTTGCACATTCTGTTGTCGATTGGCCACCAACCAAACACGCGGGTTTGCATTTCGCTCATCACGATAAAAGCTGTACCCTGTAGCTATCAAGGGTGTTTCGATCAAAATTTGGTTAAACAGTAATGTGTGTGAGTCGATCAAAGCTTTTATTAATAATTCAAAATTTTTACCGAATGCGAATTGCCGGGTCTTTCGTTTAACGTCTGCCACAACATCCTTGTCCACTTTATTCGCCACAGAACGCCAGTTTGCCTTGAACTGCTTCTCGCTCATAACAGCTTTTTGTGTCTTCTTAAGGATCTGCTTGACGATGGCCCAATATTGTTCGATTGGGCGGAGGCAGTAGACGTTTTTGTAGGCACTCTCTCAGATAAATTTCCTGGTTGACGGTTCTGGTCGCAATTTTAACGTTGCTCTTCAAGCCACAGGTACCGATGGCTTGCCACAACAGATATTTCTTCGCGAACTTTGACAGTTTAATGTGCTTGAAAATATCTTCCACATTTCCCCGTCCAGTTGGCGTATAAAATTTCTATCCAGGAAGTTGTTTAAAGTCTGCCTTGACGTAAGTTTCATCGTCCTGTATCACGCAATCAAACTTCGTCAGCATCGTCGTGTACAACTTTCGCGATCGTGCTTTGGCTGACTTGTTTTGTTGATCGTTGCGATTTGGAGTCACCACTTTCTTGTAAGTCAACAGTCGAGCTCGTATTTTAGCCCTATTCACGGTTGAAGGCGCCATTCCCAGCTTCTTTGCGACATCTCGGACGGAGAGGTTGGGGTTCCGGTTCGAAACAGCGGGCAACTCTTTTTGTCGTCGCTGTGCTTTCCGGCTTTCGATTTCCCCCGATCCAGCTTTCCTGGCTGTCGTCAAACGTTCACCGAACACTTTCAATACGTTGGTAACAGTTGATTTAGCCACATTTAACAATTTCGTCAACTTGGCGTGAGAGTACAGGGTACGGCAGAAAATAATGCGAAAATGTTCAAATTTGAGTATTGGGTTAATTCGTGTAGCTAGTGACTAATTTCTGTCGAAAGTGTGCATGTTTATGTTTACTTTAAAGTGCTGCATCCAAACATTCTATTTGTTTTATTTCAAATTCGTCAAAATGTTCGCGAAAGAAGTGATCACCAGTTTGTTGCTCGCCCAGAAGAAGCCGAAAGAGATTGCCAAGATGGTAGGGTGCCATTTGGCAACAGTTTACCGCATAAAAAAGTCCCTGCAGGATGGTCCTAAGCAGCGGAAGCCGCGAAGCGGACGTCCGCGTTTTGCACGCACGCCGATCGTGATCAAATCGGTCCGTGCAAAAATTGCTCGCAACCCGGTGTGTTTCATAAGAATTTCATCAAAGAAGACCTGCATGCATCTTCCAGAGCCAGAGTGAAACGCCACTTGATTACGGACCGGGTCAAGGAACTACGAGTGACTCGTTCCAAGAGATCGCTTTCCTTGTTCAAGAAGGAAAAAATGATAATCCTGTTCTCCGACGAAAAGCTTTTCAGCATCGATGCTGTGGCCAACAACCGCACGGACCGGTTCATTTCACCGCAGAAAATGGAGAACGTTCCGGAAAAAGTGAAATTCAAATTTCAAACCAAACATCCGGCTGGTGTGAAAATGTTTGGCTTGGTGGCGTCCAACGGTTTGAAAATGCCACATGTTTTCAGTGATGCTGGAGTTAAAATCAATACCGACGTGTACATCGGTATTTTAAAGGACCAAGTGCTTCCCTCGGTAAAGGCCAACTTCTCCGAGGACCAAAACGTTGTCCTACAGCAGGATGGAGCGCCGTGTCACACGTCCAATCGAACCCAACAATGGCTGAACGATAACATGAATTTTTGGCCGAAGGATTTGTGGCCCCCTAGCAGTCCAGAACTTAATCCGTTGGCTTATTCGATTTGGGCATATGTTGAAGCACGTGCCTGCAAAACATCACACTCTAGTGTGAAAACCCTGAGGTCAACCATGACACGCACATGGCCGTCAATGTCGGAGGACTACGTCTGAACGGCATGCTTTGGCTTCCGGCGACGGCTCGGGGATGTTATTAATACAAATGGAGGACACATTGAATAAATTTGTTTAAAAGGACTTTATAAAGATAACTGCACTCGAAAATGTTGATATTATCGCTTGAATTAGTTGAAAATAGGATTTGAAGGAAATAGAACAAATTTTCGTATTATTTTCTGCCGCACCCTGTAGTTTGGATTCTCGCCATACACGTGCAAAATTTTGATGCGTTGCTTCTCTTCCTTCGAAGACATTTTGATAATTGAAGTGCTAATCTCAAAATCAAAATAGAGGCATGATGCACATCTTCAAAATGAGGGGTGTGTAAAAAATGTTATGCACGATGAAAGGAAATGCGTCAAGTTTATGTCGACCAAATTTTGATCGAAACACCCTTTAGTTGAGTATTAGTACACGACACTGAAGAAGTCTGCACAATGTAGACGCAATACGCGTATCTGTCGAGATATGCAATAAAGGAAGTTGGAATTAAATGGAAATTACTAACCTTTCTTCTCATTTTCCAGTCATTAGAACCTTGCCATTCGTTGCATCAATTTGATCAACCATAATAGAATGAAAAAATCTCCACAAGATCGACTCGTCTAGAAGCTTGTCGAGCCTTCGCAGGCAGCAAACAAAAACTCCCTTCGAGGGGGAAGCAAGTGCGAAAAGCACCGCACTTGCTGGCGACAATTACCTCCAGAGGGCACAGTTTATTACCGTGATGTCCATAAACGATGTCCTCCAAAAGTAAATCACCAGCCGCGGCCAACAATAAATGTGCGAACGAGCAAATGCGGTAAGAAAAATCCCTCTATCGCTCGCTACAGCATCGGCCGCGTCTACGAAAGACTTCAATCAACCATCCGGCAGCGAACTTGACCCGTCAGCATCTTATCTGCGAAAACAGTGTAATGCATTCATCTTCTTGAACAGCAATCAGATAATGCGCCGTATTTCCTTGGTCGGTGTAGGTGCTAAAACCAGGCGGCGGCGGCGGCGACGCGAGTATTCTAGCTCGAAACAATTTCACTGATTCATGCGTGCAAGAGCAAAAGCTTTCTGCTCTCTCCAAGGACTTTCAGCCCTGACTTGCAAACCTGTTACATGTTGCCCGCCGACGTCGTCGTGGATGTCCGTCAACTTCGTCATCGGGTCGGATCACAAGCATACAGGTAGACCTTGCACCGCTGTGCGTGGTGCCCTTAGACAACATTTTTTTCTCCCCTCAGTGGTCAAAGTGCACGGTGCAATGATGCACCCGTGCACCAACAGGCGGTGGTAATTTCGAAATTTCACTCTTTATCCGCTGTTTCTTCCAACTGGCGGAGAGAAATATTCTGACTGGCTGCGGGAACTGGTCGCGCTACCCGTCGTGTTCAGAGGCACAAAAGTGCACACGGCACGCCCTTCCACGGTGGTTCTTCAGAAACTTGACGAACAGGATTGTGGAAAATGGCATGAAGGTTTTGAAGTACATGAAGATTTACAACTTGTAAGGTCTCATTGACCTACAAAACTGGCCTTTTATGGGGAGGCGCCGAGGAAGCAGGACTGATTGTGCCGATCGCTCTTGAATGACAACTCATTCTAATGTTTCCGCGGCAATAACCGGAATGACGTTCAACGCCAATCTCAACAACGATTTTGTTTCCAAAAAACAACAATGGTATGGACATGGAAATTTCACCTATTTAATCACATCCAGTCGATCATATCAATATGTTAGCAATAAGGGATGATGGGGATACTTGATTGGCAGCCTGTCACACCGAATGAAGGCTTCCTAAGACTTTAACTATGTTGTTGTATTGTTGTGTTTTGTTGATAGCTGTGTAGGCCATGTTTTTTTTTGGGTTCAACCATCCCCATCTTACTCTACAGCCCACAGCGAACCGAGTCAGTTCGTACGTAATTTTATAGCAGCGGCTCTTTCCGGCACTTGATGTCTGCGGTCGCATCGCCGTACGTGCTTCGTATGACGTTTGTGCGATCGAATGGCCCACGTAGAGGTTCACAGCAGTCGGTATCATTGGCCTTTTGCTGGAGAATTTTTGGAGGAAAGTGGCGATAGAATGCGGAGAGGGAGCGCCTGTGGCTGGATTTTCGATCGTGACCTATTGTTTGAGTGTGTAGTGAAAAGTTATAATTTGCAAAATTGGTCATAAATCACTTACTAAACGACACCGAATGACGTATGTGAATGTGTGAATCACAGTCGGTAGCAGGATAACATGTGCCGCATGTCACGTAGGTCTATCTATTGAATGTTTTAAATTATGAATCGATTGGCGGAATGGGAGGTTTAATTTTCAATTGACGGTAGAATTATGCTCAAGGGTTTCTCCTTGATTTGTTCAGTTGTTGTTCTTGCCTTGAAGTTTTCTATAGATATTTTTATTTCAATTGTTTAATTGTTCGCCACTCATATTAGCGACATTAGCTTTTAGCTTAGAATTTTATTCTGATGTCAACTATTGTTTGTTTTGAACGTCCACATATTAAAGAATCTATGTGCCGAGGGAGCGTGGCCTTCAATATTAAATTCTCTGCTGTAGGTCACCTCAACTTGAGAATTGCAGATTTCTCCTGTACTACCATTCTTCAGCGTGTGCTATTCCTGCTGACCCCTGGCAACCGACTCCGTTCTCACCACTTTTTGAACTAAGGCTTGTTCAGGACAAAATATGGACAGATTAAATTTGGAATAAAACAAATTTGCTGTTAGTTCAATCCAAGATGCATTTTTTATTAATTTAACTAGCTGGCCCGGCAGACGTTGTCCTGCCCATAATTACTTAATGGAAAATTGGAGAAGGAGTTATAAATGAAAAAGTTTATTTGCAATAAGTAGGGTAAGGGGATGTAATGTTAGCCTAGCTCCTTCATTCGGCCTATGTACCAAATAAGTAATTAATTCAGCAATAATCAACAAAATCATGTTGCTATTAGATTGACCGATGTAATCCGAAGCAATTGAGACAATATTAATCAACTTATAGTTTTACACTTCCAGTAATTTTCGATTTCTTTGAAATTTTGGCATCATGATTTCACTGGTTAAGCTGAACAGATGAATTACACGATCTTCAAGATTCAATTTGGTTTAATTAAATCGATGAATACGTAATGCTGTTTGATGTACAGAAAATAGTAACACGTTAGCAAACTTACAGTTTACATTGTTAAAATTACAATGATTTTGCAAGAAAATCATAGACCCAGTATGTTAGGAACATATTTTTTGTATGTTCCCAACTATGGCCTGTTGTATCAATAACGTAGTAAAAAGGTTGTTATTGGTAAATTTCAAGTGGAAATAGCATGTGTTTGCGGTTGCTTGTATTCAAGTGGCCTCATTCTAAACACAAACCGAAGGAACCAAGCCGTTGTATAGTGAATTATAATGTTTTCATTATTGAATGGCTAGTAAATCATACATGAACATCACTTATGTGTTTCAAAACAGTTTACTTTCGTTTGTTTTGTGAAATTTTGTAGTATAAGTGAAGTGAATACAGCTGACAATGCCTTAATTCATAAAATGAGAAGAAAAAACCGTACAAAGACTGCATTTTAGTAATAAATTCATTGAATGGGACGAATTTGCATCCATGAATAGACCCAATTTGGTGCTTGTAGACCGACATTAAATCCATATCCCTTGAAAGTTTCTGACTTTATTAAAAGAGTTGTGTAACTTTTCGTGATACAAACTACCAAATGTCTTATCAAACATATCTTAGCAAGTGTAGAACTTGTTGAATCTCACCTTCAGCTTGAAAACTTTAAGAGTTATAATCAAAAATGTAATCGATGGTTGCATAATAGGCTGAGTCAAGGGACACATACCCTATTAATTCCATTTATTTAGAGTTAATTTCTTACTGTTATGTGATGATTTAATCAAAATGTGTTGCTGTAAGGTAAGGTTTATTGTCCAAGAACACTTATAGAACATTATAGATATTACCATAGGTGTTGGCATGAACTGTTCTCTTATTATGTTCGTTGCCCCAAACGAAGTCATTTGAAAACAACCATTATAACTCTGGATGTTCTGCAGAATATGTTTAGAATCACTTTCTGATCCAGACACCAATGAGCGCAAACGCTGGTGGTGGATTTAGTGGCGTTACTTTAACTTTGCCACTTGCACAACGCAATTCATTTGGTGTTTCATTTGGAGCTACAATGCATTATAATGAGAACAAACTTCACCTCATTGATTCAATGGCGATTGATATATCCGCACTGAAATTAATCAAAGGATCATATTGAAATGCAGCACGTTGAAGATTTTACAGAATGTAGGTTTGCTGTCGTAGTCGTTTAGTGATGTTATTTTGGGTAACGATTGTCACTCAGATCTTTCTGATGCTTCCCTGATTACGCTTCTTTCTATCGCTTGTAGCTTCTGACCTGCTCTCTTCTTGATCCAACATCGGTCGAGCCCGTGCCATTCGTTGTCGATCCAAGTCATTTTGAGTTGCATGCAGAACGTCTCATTCAAAATTTTGTTGCGCTAACAGCGCGCGGCTGCAGCGACCAATATTACTCGTCTCAGTAGGAGGCATTGCACAACAATACTAATTGAAATTGAAATTGCAACATAATTAGTTTCTTCTAAATTTCTAGTAATATGTTCGTTTTCACTTTCCTGATGCAATATTAATATAAACAGTGAACGATACTAATATTAACAAAAATGTTATTATACACCTGTCAGATCAACATAGAATACAAAAACTAATACTCTCATTCTCCATCGAACTTCACTCCTATTTACATCTCGCTGCGAGATATCACCAATACAAACGTTTCAATTTATACGTGAACCTACACGTTTACACTGCCCAAGTAACAATTTCAGTTCTATTCCAGCCGTATAGCCATAGACTAACTCTAAGACCAGTAGGTCCCATACAAAAACGATTTTTTTCTTGGCTCAGTCAGTACTAGCACATCGGTCCCAAGCTCGGTCCCAAGCTCAATAATGCGCCCCTAATAATGAACTCACACGAACACACTCTCATATATTCTGTCAAAATAACACAGGAAATCAAAACAAAGGCGCAAATACGTACAGCAAGGTGCTGACTTCAAGGTGTATTTCGGACTAAGGGGTTCTACAACAGTGAACCAATTTCAAATCGCTAGTTGCATATTGATTGTTGGTATAGCGCTCCTCCCGGCTTTGTTGATGAAACTACATTCAAAACTATTTTGTCCACCAATACCTCCTCTATGCATCTTTAAAGCCGAAATGTGTACAAAGTGGCCCACTCTTTAGACGGTTGTGAGAACAAATTAATAAAACCTTTCCAAGACCATAAAGATTTTGAAAATGTTCTAGTGAAAGATGTTATTATGAAAGATAATGCCGAATGGCCACAGCTGTCAAAATTCGCGGCGATATCGTGGTTGGTTTTTGTTGTTCTGCTTTGTTCGATTCTCTGCTCTTCTGATTCATTCAACAGTAAATAATGGCTAAGAAAAAAGCTCAAGTGTTGCGCAAAATTATGTTTGAAAGCAAAATATATAAAACAAATTGAGTTTTTTTGTTAAGCATATCATGCTCCAAATCATATGCGCATTTAATTGTATGGTGAATATTGGCATGATGAGAGCTGAAAATTAATGCGCCTCGGAAATTATGCTGAGTTTACAACATCAAAAACAAAATTTAAAGAAATATATTCGATAAATTAATCAAGAAACTTCTGAAAATTGATGAATCCATTAAGGTTATCTGAACGAATACCGAAATTTGCCTTAGATCTACGAGTTCAATTGTATGACATTTAAAAATTTAGTGTTTTTTTCACATTTCAATTATTTCATTCATTCCAATATGTGCGATTGCAAGAAATCACAGTTTTAGCAATGGTTACTATAAAACTATCTGATCGCTTGGAAGCTTTTCAAATTGCCAATTAGACGTTTAATGCATTTACTGGAAGCAAAATGGTTTTTAAAATGCTTTTTCAACTGACCATAATAAGATAATATGAATGAGTCCTAAAACGGTATTTCAAAACAGCATTTTATGATTTTACAAAGTCAAAATAAAAACTTTGATAAGGATAAAATTTTAGAAGTTAAGGTTTTAAGATTGTTGTAAAAAAGCTGTGTAGGTTCTTATAAACCTGACCTGAACCTGAAACCTATTGGCATCTCTTGCTGCCATAATAAAACTGAATTGATTTCTGGTTGCTTTCATAAAGCTATAATAAAACTCAATAAAGCTGGATGGTTTTGGCAATGTTACTTGGGTGAGGTTGCTTTTTACGCAGGAATGAGTGCGCTGAAAAAAAATCCTTAAAAACAACTGAGTAGCTCCTAGAATTCACGTACAAACCCGTAATTTACGAAAACCTCGTAAAAGCAAACAAAAGTGATTATTCAAACGCGTTAATGACAAAATCTAAGTGAACAGTATCTCCTCGCGTGAATTCTGAACACCACGTAAACAAAAACTCGCATAATAAACGACTCCAGTGTATTATCGTTTTTCGCATAATTTTTCAAAAAGTCCTAAATAACAATGAGAGATTCGCTCCTCTCTCGTCCTTTTTGTTAATTAAGACGCCATTATAAAATTTTCCAACGGTTTCTCCTTCCAACTCGATGGATGGTGTTGTTGTTTTCTATTATGATATTTCCATACAAAGTGAAAATTTAATTTAAATGATTTTTTTTACTTTCCCGAAAAAATTTCGTACATTTTTTATTTTAAAAACCTGTTGGAATTCCAGACAAATCAAATGAAAAAGAAATCAAGTAATTCCATTGAGTCGTTCGTGAGTTATGCTGTCACGAACGGACAGCATTTCATTTATATATATATATAGATTGTTCATTATTAGTCATCTTGAAACTAATTATAGTTACTTAATTAGGTTGCATGAACAAACTACGAACTTTTAAGTTTACTCCAGCTTATAGGGTATGTACAGATTTCTCTCCAAGATTTCGAAATTTTTCTATAGTTGTAGCTTGTTATTTATATTAAGAGAATTCTCTCTTCACGAGAGCCCAATACCGCTCGATAGGTCGCAACTCCGGGCAGTTAGGTGGACTCGCCTCTTTCGGAACAACATGAACTCCTTTCGCTTTATACCATTTCAAAACATCTTGGCGTAGTGACAAGATGCCAAATCAGACCAGAATAGCGAGGGAGCGTCATTTCTGCGTAGGAATGGTAACAATCGCTTCTTAAGGCATTTTTTACGGTATATTTCCTTGTTTACCGTTCCGGTAGTGATGAAGCTTTGCCAAATATTTTTTGGTAAACTTGGCCTTTTACTTCGTTTTGAAATGCTCCTCTACGCCGTTCCGTTGCATGGCAGTATAATAAGACATTCTGGGAACCTGCTTAAAGTCTTTCAGCACTTTATACCGTGCCGGTGCTTGAAAGTATGCACGAAAGTTGGTCATTTTTTATTTTTCTAGCCACGTGTCTGGTTTCTTTTGTAATATTTGCTTCATCTTCGCGTCCTTCTGGTGGTGCCTGATATCCGTTTTTGTTCCGGTGCCAGCATTCCTGGCTGTTGCCAAACGTGTATAGAAAGATTTACGAAAGTTATGGACAGTGCTTGCTGGAAAACCAAGCTTTTTTGCAAGTTTTCTTACTGTCAGATCCGGAGTTTTATTTCGACCGCACACAATTGCTTTTCGCGCTTGCTCTTCTTTGACACCATCTTCGATCTGATTCTGAACACCAAACATTGATTTTACACAATGAACAGACATACGTCCATCAGTCTGGGAAATATTTCACGATTTGAAGAAGTATTTCAAGAGGCATACGTATTTAGGGGTGTCCAGATTTTGTCGCGAAAAAGCTTTACTCTGGTTTCCTATTTTTGTTTTTATAACACTCATTATTCTCTGCATGTGTGATGCTGATAGGGATAATCCTGGCGATAACACAGCCTCTGATATGATTTTATAAGCACTCAAGACAAGCAGTGCATTGTTTCCGCTTGAAGATTGTACTCGACAAAATTTGAGGTAGGTTATATCAGGGAACTAACCACCAGGTTAACGTAGGATCGCGTTTCTTGGTCCATTTCTTTGAAATTTTTTTACATACTGAGCCATTGCTTACATTTGTCAGTTCAGACAAATCTCTGTCGAATTTACCACTCTCGAATTAATGGCTCAAACAATCCAAAATATAATATTTTTGATAATACGCATTGGTTGTTTAGGATAAATCAGGAACATTTCACTTAAACACACACTCTTTTAGGGCATCTTCGTCGGTGGTCCTTCCAAAACCTTCAATTTTTTTACGACCAATTTTGTGAAAAATTCCTATCCGAATAGTATTTAGATTCACACTTTGATTGTGGTTTTTTGTATTCTCCCATGCGCGCAGTAACGATCTTTGATGAAGTTTGTCAGAAGCCAGATAATCTCCATGCGAAGCTCTAGGAGTGGACGGTAATTTATTGCTAGAATAGAAATGAAGAGTGTATTGATAGTTCCGTTTGTGAACGGCAGGCTTTGAAATTGAAAGATACAAGTTTGAAAACATAACCCTTTACCATACTACCCAATGCAGGGTAGGTAAGGGGGAGGATACCTCCTTGACTGGTAACAGGTTAGGGACTGTTCATAAACCACGTTGACCAAAATTTGACACTTTCAAACCCCCCTCTCCCCCATCGTAGACTTTCGTAGACTTTATCAAAATATTTTTTTTTTTAAATTTATGTACTACAATATGTTGCTGTGGCGGTTTGAGGAACGGTTTATGAAATAAAACTCAAACAATCGAATTATTCAGTTATTCATTTTTATTTTGTTTCATATAAATTTTATAGTAAAAATATAAATTTTATAGTATAGTAAAATAGTAACAACAATTAATTATGCAAATGCTAAAGATGCCCACAGCATGGCTGCTTGAACCAATAATTAAAGTTCATCAGCCGAAGTTCCCCAGTAGCACACATGTTGTCATTAAGTTGAGAAGACATAAATGTGCTTTTGTTATCATATTCAAGTTGCTGCAACTAATTATGATCGTGGTGTGCTACTAGGATTCTGGTGGAATTGTTTCTTGGATGTCAAGACCAATGATTTCGACAAAACGTGACTTCCGTAGCTTCGTTCTCGTCGACCTCACAAACAATTTCTTCCTGGCGTTGCTACAGAATCTTGAGGGGCCTTATTTTCTTCGACGAAATATCTGCCTTGTGGATGCTTTTGCGTTGATCTGCGTTCACTTTTGTCGCAGTAGCAGTGTCCTAGTAGCACATTTGTTGCACATAAGTCACTGTTACTGATATGTGACTTAATTAAGTCACAATCAAGTTTCTGCAACCAATTATGAGAGATGTGTTGTGGGGGCGATCCCGGCGTAGTGGTTAACATCCATACCTCTCACGCCAAAGTCACGAGTTCGAATCTCACCCCCGGACATGTTACTAAAATACCTAAAAGGGATTTTAACGATTTCGATGGGAGATAAACCAGCCCAGCTAAAAATCTGTTGATACCATGCAATCGATCTATCGATGTTGTAAAAAAACGAATAGAAACTTTATTTCGTGGTACAATATTTACATTCTTGTTACATTCAGTAAAATAGCGTCGAATCAAGCGGACACGCATTTTTTACGAACAGCAGCGAAATACGAATTTATCGATACGCGATCCTGCCAAGATACTAAAATTCCCATAAGCACCGTGTTATGTGTTTGCAAATCGTTTGGCCAGCACTTGACTGTGGATCGGAAGGTTGGAAGTGGAACAAATCAAAAAATATAATCCCGATAAATGGACAAGAAGGTGGTAGCCATTATTGAGAAAAATCCCAATCTTTCTGTGCGAAATGTGGCAGGGAAGTCAAAATCATACGAAAAAAAAGTAAGCAGGGGCAAGGACTGGAGCCGTACAAAGTGAAAAAGGTGCCCAACTGTGATGACATGCACTGACAAATTCACTGCAAAAAGTCGTGCTAAGGTGCTTGACAACAATTTTTTACTTTCACTTATTTTTTTAAACACTATTTAAAAAAAAAAATTTTTTTGAACGTGTTAGTATCAAGTCGAGCACTCGGCACTGAAGAAGTCTGTAAGTAGCAGACGAAATAGGCCTATCTGTCAAAAGATAAGCTCATAGTGGAATTAAAAGGAATTCGCTCGCGATTACTAGCGAAAATTTAAAAAAGCGTTTCATAAGTTTAATTTTTTATTTGTTTAAAAAGTGATCAAATGAAGTGTTAAATTTTAAATTCTCCTTGTTTCCCAATAACAATTTTTTGCAAACATTTTCTTGTATCAAAATGGACGATGAAACATACGTACTCGAAGACGTTAAATAGCTTCAGGGTCTGGTTTTTTACACCGCAATGCAAAGGAACGCCGTTGCCAAGTATTTCCGGACAAAGAAGGTGTCCAAATTTCAAAGTATTTGATGTGGCAGGCCATATGTAGTTTTGGTTGAAAATCTAAAAGTTTCGTCTCTACCGACACTATCAATAAGGATGTGTACGAGAAAGAATGTCTGCAAAAGCCAAGAGACAAGACAGCTCCTCATCGCGTGTAATTTCAGAGTTGCTTTTGAGGTACTTCGAGTAACCGTCGTTGCTCAGAAAGCGAGCAATGTCATTTTCTCTCTGTTTTTGCAAAGCAGCTTTCATATCAACCGGCGATAGTACGTTAGCTCTCGAGATAGTACAATCGGAGACTTGCAATTTCTAATGTTTTTATTTTTTTTCTATTCAACTCTGTTTTTTTAATAAAATAAAAAAACAACCTATATTCACTCCAATTACATATCTGATATGCTCGTACAATATGATATCATGTTTATTACTATTTGTGTAAGGCGTCTGACTGTAAACTGATGTTGTGGCACAAGGACAGGAGAAAAGACAAACGAGCTCAGCCCGCTGCACTCTGACCTAAGCTTCCTAGAACCGATGTTAAGCAAATTACCAAACATATCGCTATCATGCCTCATCATTGCACTTCAGTAAAGCCGTCCGTATTACGTATCACATACATTTACTGAACCCTCATAATCTTGGAATAGTGCTCACCGTTGTGCTATCTTCTATTGCCATTAGCAGAACATCCACAATGTTTTCAAACAAATTGAAAGTCAAATTTTTTGAACCCCTGGCAACCGATAAGAACCGATGAAGGTTGATTGGATTTTGAGTTACTCACGAGTTATTCGATGCATCAAAGCAACTCCGAGTAGAGCTGTCTCATCCCTAGGCAAAAGCGGTTGCTACCGTTTATCAGAAGCCACGACTCTCCAGTCTGTTTTGTCACTATGCGAAATCCGAAATCCGTCAAATACGTGCCAAAAACAGCCAATCCACCAAACTGTCCAGAACTTCGCCCAATAGAGAAGTACTGGGCTCTAGTTAAGCAGAAACTCTTCAAAACTAAGAAGAAAGCAAATGGCACCAACGATTTCAAGAGAAGATGAAGAATCGTCACGGCGGGCGTATCTGAGGATATCGTACGGAACCTGATCGCGGGTGTACCACAGAAAGTTTGAGAATTACAAAGTGCAGGGCTCGAAACTGTGTGCATCTCTGAGCAAGCTTCTTGAAACTGAAACATTTTAGCATTTAAGCTCAATCCAGGGCTAAGATAACCAAGATTCATAGAATAGATAAATTAAATTTAGAACGCAACCAGTAGAATCCAAATTTGTACGTTTATTCGGTCCATTAATATGTTGAAAATAAACATTATATGATTTTTATTTCAAACATCGATGGTTTTAAACATAGAACCGCATAGAACATAGAATATGTTAGAAAGAAAGCATGTTTATGTTTGCGGCCAAAATAAATTAATTTTATGTTTGGATTTACCTGGAATATGTTTGTTATCACGGTATTTTTCTCTGCGTGGAGGGTATAAGTATCCGTTTAGTAGAGAGAAAAAAAAGGTCTACGTAGACTTTTGGGATATCCCCCCCTCCCCTTTTTCGAAACCCCCCCCTTAATTATCTACGTGGTTTATGAACAGCCCCTTATGCAACCGATCGGGCTCCTCTTATACTACCTTTTGCTTTTATCTGGTTCTAGCGATTTGTCCCTCTCCCAATACTGCCTAACACGGGTGAGAAATTATTTAGATTGCTCGAAAATGACATGTTATGAAGTCTTCAAAGTGAATAATCGGTTTATTGATGGATTGGTTATGATTAGCACCCGTAAATAACTCATACAGATAAATTTGAATGAAACCTTTTATATAGAAACTTTCAGGAATTTTACTGGGAATCAGGATATTCAGGCTTATCTTCGGGGGGAGAGGATACATTTTACTATAGCAGTTTTGATAAGCTTTAAGAGAGAAACCGATGATATACTGAAGATAAATTCAATGCGTATTTCTCCGAGAAAAAAGTTCGAAATATCGTTGATTTTTTCAGGAATCATTGTTAAAAATTATATTATTCAAAAGCATATTCTACAGCTTTCAGACAATCCTTTGCACTTCTTGGCAGTTACATGAATTGGTCAGCACTTATATAAGCTTCCAGAAATTAAACGAACTGCTAAAAAAATATTTTTTGAATTACTGTGAACTTCGGAATGAAGATTGGGTGGAAATATAATGAACTTGATAAAAGTTGAGTAAAATTATAACATTAATTATTGGAAGTTTCAAGAAAATTATGAAGATTGTTCGCACTCTTTTGAGAAGAGAAGTGATGGAACCTCAGAAAAGTCCATTCTGAACGTTTTAGGAAACTTGGTTAAACTTCCAAAAAGTTTGCTGATCATCTATGGAATAGAAACCACTTTCTCAAAATTACTGGAAGTTTGAAAAAAAGATTTAGTCAGAATATCACAAATATTTTTTATGGATAATTCCCTTAATATCAGCGAAGTTGTCTGAACTTCTGGGAAGAATCCTTAACTTTTGAAAGTTCCTTGATTTTCTGGAAAATTGCCTGATTTTCAGGGATGTTCCCTAAACACCAGAGAAAATCGAAAAACTTCTGGGAAGTTTCCTAAATTGCTTAGAAGTATACTGAACTTCTAATAAGTTCCCTGAGTGACCGGAAAGTTCACTGAATTTATGCGATTTTTTCGACCTCTTGGGAAGCATTTTCGTTTATCAGTTTCTTCATCTCTTCCAGTGTTGGGGGACTCAAATACTGCGGTTCGTAAATCTTTGCAAATATTCCTTAGGGTCAGCAGGCTAGTTGACTCCCCTATCCTCACATTTTCATCGAGAGAATTAGATGAGGAACCGTACGCTAACACCCGTAAGGCTGCAGCGCACTCTTGTAACGGGCTCAAGCCGACTTTTCCAGTTGCATCACACCTTAGCTGGAAAAAGTCAACAGATGACTCTAAGTGTTGCATAATGTCCAGGATCATCTCCATTGGCATGCAGAAACGACGCAGAGAGTGCTTGTCGTCATAACTTGGCGTGTCGCTAAAGTAGCCCGGGAACAGCTTCTGATGACCGAAACGGAAATCACGGTCGAAGTTGTAACGTCTTCCAGGACGTGATCCTCGCCGTTTCGACTCTTGTTTTTCCGCTGCCAAATTAAAAATCAGTTTTATCTAATATCGTTTAAATGAAATGGAAACATTCAAGCACCCACCTTCAGCCAAACGGAAGAGCGTCGTCTGCTAAAGTTTCCAAAAATCTGATAATTTCTGATCTCTGAATGTCACGATACTAGATCCGGCCAAAACAGAGTGTCATCTTCGTGGGACCGGAGGAAGGGCAGCAGGCGCCTCTGGAGGCATTCTTCTTTATATATATGGCCGTTGGCGGTGCCGATCGTTATTTTCGGCTTGCTGAATTTTCCGCATCCACAGATCGCCTGCCACACCAAGTACTTCTTGGCAAATTTGTCGATCTTCTTCTTCAGGATCTTCTCCGGAACATCCAGGTGGGACTTTCCGACGAAAAATTCGATTCGTCGTCCATGACGATGCATTTCGGCTACATCAGCCATTCGCGGTACGGCTTCCTGGCGCGGGATTTGTCAATCGTATTCTGATTACCGGTTCAGTTAACGGGTGTACCATTTAAAATCCGCACACACTCAAATTCATACCTAAAAACTAAACTTGTATTGAATCCAAATGCACTGTCAATTTGCAGAAAATGCTAAAAAACCAGAATTGAACAAATTTTACTCTGATTGGATGCCAGGAAGTGATCCGTTGTACCCGATATCCGATATGGATAATCTCATATACCATGCGGTTTTGAAGATTGGCGTCTGCAACATTACTCTCACTTGCACTGTACTTGTGTAAAAACGTCCGAAAAATCGAATGGTGATGGTTCCGTTTGGGGTTGACCTCAGGAAAGAGTCCATTTTATGTTATAATCTTGACGGCGAATTTCATGCTGAAATTATTTGACAACCGTTATAACATGTTACAACTCCGTAGTCTGAACAAAGCATAAACCTGAACTCAAACGGATGACGATTTGTTTTTTGTGAGAGTACAAACTACTTGTTACAAACCAGTATGACAGCAATCAAAACAAAACAATAATAATGCTTTTCAACCGGAACAAGCTCACCGCCCACTTCGATCTCAAACTAAAAACTCAAAATCCAAAATGCTCGCACTCACTTAGATAAGAAATGGCTCAAAACGACCCGGAACATGAGCAGCATAAGATTAAGATCTTTTTTCCGTCATAGTTCTCGCATTCGCACCTTCCTTTTAGTTCCCGAGCGAATAGATGACTCAGAAGATGGAGCTTGTGATTAGATTCCCGTCTTTAATGATGCGTTCAATTTATGTATCAGTAGATCGATGTCGGTCACGTCCACGCGATCTATGGGTGGAGGAAAAGGATGAGCAGTTCGAGTATCGTTTATAGATGCCTTTACCTCTTCGCAAATCACAGCGAAATACTAGTTTTGTTTCAGTAGGGTTATGTTCAGATTAAAAATATGGTTAAAAATGGTTTCAAAATGCTTTTTCAACTGACCATATTAAGATAATATGAATAAGTGCTAGGACGGCATTTCAAAAATGTATTTTACGAGTCCATAAAGTCGAAACAAAACATTTGATAGGAGTAAAAGGAATTTTAGGAGACAAGGTTTCAAGATCGTTGTAAATATGCTGTGTGGGTCCTCATGAACTTGACTAAAATATGCAACCTATTGGTACTTCTTGGTACCATAATAACTTCAAATTGATTTCCAGTGGCGTTCATAAAACTTTAATAAAACTAACTAAAGCTGGATGGTTTTGGCAATGTTTCTTGGGCATCGCTGTCTGCATCGCTGACATACTCATCTACGACGGCAGTGTAATGGGCCTGTGCACGCTATACAAATTTTGACTGTTAGGGCGAGCCAGGTTTTCAAGCGTCCTCTGAAAGTGAGTGAGACAACACCAAAACACGGCACACAGTAAAAGTAAAAAAGACGAAATAATTATAGCAGCGTTCACAGGCTCATGTCGCTGAAAAACTCGCTAATACAATTTCTGTTTTGCATTTTGTTTGGCAATTTTCTGCTTCTTGTATATCTTCAAGTTGTTCCGTTTCTTGATACAGTGACCGGCAAAAATAAAGATCCACCTTGGTTTATGCATTATTGTTGAGAAAAAAACACGTATTTTTGAAAAAGTAGGGTATTCCAATACATGTTTCTGAAAAATAAACATAGACGAACCATTTCAGTACAAAAATAACGATCATTTTTATTCCTTGCATAAAATAAAAAACAAAATTATTGGAGTCTAGTAAAATACGTATGACATAAAAAAAGATCCACTTCATGTATGAATAAAAAAAAAATAATGGAAAGAGTTGGAATCAACTCTTCAATAGTCAATATGACCTCCCTTCGCTTCAATGATGGACTGCAATCGTTTCGGGATGCTTTCGACTAGGTTTCTGAGGTGTTGTGGATCCAACTCATTCCAGGCCTGCTCCAGTGCCGCAAAATATGTTTGCTTGTTTGTTAGGTGGGTTTTTGCGACTCTATTGTCGAGAATTGCCCAGAGATTTTCAATTGGGTTTAAATCCGGGCTCTGGGGAGGCTTAATCCGACAGGCACGGAAAAAAGCTTGTGTTTTCTTGGCCGTATGCTTTGGTTCTTTGTCTTGCTGAAAAATGTTAATTATCTTCCAGACCCATTTTCAGCAAAGATTCTTCCATATTCTCGTTCAAAATAGCTATATACCTATCTGTCGTCAAAATACCACTGATTAGAACCTGATTTCCCACTCCAAACCATGAGAAACAGCCCCAGACCATGATATTTCCACCGCCGTGCTTCGTGGTCCCTTGTAGATGTTTCTCCTTCAGCCCTTCATCGCTTTTCCGCCAAACTTGCAGTCGTCGTTTTCTGTTGAACAGCTCAAACTTTGATTCGTCTGACCAAACAACCCGTTTCCAGAATTCCAGTGGCTTATTTATATGGTTTCTTGCAAACCGCAATCGCTTCTCCTTATTCACCCTACTTATGAACGGCCGTTTCCGAGCAAAATGACTTTTCAAACCGTGATCAGCAATGCGTCGCCGAACTGTACGCTCGGATATCGAAAGGCTTAGCTTTTCTCTGAGCGCACGGATGGTAACAAACGGATCCTTTTCAATTTCTCGGATGATTCTAGTGTCTTCGCGGTGATCAGACTTGCGATTGCGTCCACGTCCTGTTCGATCTGCGACACTTTCAAACTTTTGGTGTTTTAAAACTATTTTCAGCGCTGCACCATGGCTTACACCATACTTTTCGGCAACTTTGCGCTGAGATTCGTTTTTTGAGCAATCGCGCATGATAAGATTTCGAAGTTGGACTGTTATTTTCTTTCCTCCCATGATCGATTCTTAAAAAACTCGTCACTTTGGCTAAACTCACTTATTTCTCACAACTGTAGCAATTATCTGTGATCGATGTAAATAAAGGAATGTCAAAAGCATGATCAACAAGGGGTAAGCCAAGTGGATGTACACGGAAAGTATTTTTTTTCCTAGTGGATCTTTTTTATTGACATACCGTAAACACAAGCTTATTTCATTTTACTTTTACATTCAACTTTTACGCTAAGCCTCATGAATGATTGCCAAATATGTATAGTACGGGTAAGAAAGTTGCTATTGATACGAAGTTGTAAAGATATCTATGCCTGATTAGTATACGGCTCGATGGATCTTTTTTTTCGCCGGTCACTGTACGTTGAATCATTCCGACGCTAGTTTCCTTAAGAGTATGGGGTAGTATTGGGTTGAGTACGAATAAAAATGCATAGGCTTTGTGCACAAATTACGTAACGCAGAAAAACGGGATTTTGGACCCCCTCTCCCCCCTATGTAACAATAAGTAACGCGTGATTAAACTCCCCCCTTAAATAACGTAACGCTCACGGACCCCCCCCCCATTTATTTCTTAATTGTTATAAAGTCATCACAAAAGCTGTAATTGCGGTGGTTTTAATGTTTAAATCTCATTTGAGTAACTTCAAATTAGTAAAGATTGCAAACATCAGTCAATTAATGTCATTTACGTAACTTAAAGCTATTATAAAGATTACGAAAAACATTGCACTCATTGTACTGCATTTTTTTTTGGTTACTGGATGTTTTTAAAACTGTTACAAATATTAGTTCAACAAGTTTATTTAAATGTCTTTCAATTATTTAAAGTATCACAAAAAAAAAGTTTTATTCATATCACTTAAATCTAGTTAAAAGATTGCAACAGTATTTTATGCAATGCATTATATTAACCTATTGCAATTTTTATGATCTAATTGTTATTAATTTTTTTTGAATATACTAATCAGAGTTTTCCTTTTGATCCGTGCAGTGCATGAATTAGGGCTGTGTACGACTAATTCATGACGGCAAAAACTTAGAACAAAAGGGGCAGTAACAAGTGCATTTGATGTAGACTACACGCAGGGGAATATTGGGTGATTGAACGCAATGATTTAAATCAACATTTCCTATGTATTAAATCAAACCACACATTGTTTTAGTATAATGCAATGATATATCATCACAAACACAATTTCTTATCGAATCCAATATTGTTAATTAATTATTATTTCCTACAGAAATCATTATTGATTCAACAAAATAGTTTTGTAAATTCAACAATCAACAACAAATATAACAAAATGGTTCTAATAAAAATAACAATTTTTTTTTTTACGTAGGAATACGTCTTTGTTTTCTATACTGGGTGGTCAGGCTCTGAGCGCTAATATCTCAGTCCTTTCTCATAAGATTTCCAAAAATTATGTACCGATCGTTCGGAAATATGTTTACGAATTAATTTCAATGAAGAACATTGCAGACTTCAGGCCACCTACTATTGAAAAATTCATAAATGTTAAGTCTTGTCTTAAAAAGTACATTAATTCCTTCACGCCTAGGAGGTTATATATGACCCCAAAAAGAAAATGGCCGTATAAATCATAGACTGTATAAAACTGTACACTGAGTTCAGTAATTTTTATCTCAATCTTAAATTAATTCTTCTATCTGAGAAACATAAACACATATGAGTATAAGACCTTATTGACGACGGAGAATAACCAGAGTATGAAAAAGTTCAGGAAAAAAAATGCCTTATTTATAGTGCAAACCGTTGTTTTTGAATATGTTGCATACGTATTATTAAATTCTTATTGATAAACTTCAAATATCGTTGTATCTTTCTGGGATGTTCTAGGTTATCCAAAATGTCCTTGAGTTCATAATTTAAGACCTACAGTAGTAATTATAGCTTTTTGGGCTATACAAAATTGCGCTACGTATTCAACTATATTCAGTGAATATTTCCAAGGCGTTAAAAAACATGAGTTACACTGGGATGATCTTGGTCATCCAAACTGTCCTTAAGTTCAAAACATAAGATCTGCAGTTTTTATAGTTGTTTTTTTGGGGCTATAAATGGTGACCATATGTATTCAAATGTATTCAAGGAATCTTTTGGAAGTTCAACAGACATTATTGTAAAACTTCATGATCCTCTAGGCAATCCAAACTGTTCTTGAGTTTAGAACTTGAAATCTACGGTAGTAACACTTATTTTCTGGGCTACACAAAGTTACGTCGCGTTTTCAAGCATATTCAGTGAATATTTTCGAAAGTAAAAATTCACAAGAAGATAATCTTGAGATGGTCTAGGTCATCAAAACTGCCCTGGCGTTCAGAACTTACGATTTACAGTTCTAACAATAATTTTTAAGCTATGCTTAGTTACAATAACTATTCGCGAGGCTACAATGTTTATCGACACTTGTTCATTGAATATCTTGAAAGAACCACAGACATTAAGAGATAATCTTCGGAAGACCATAAAATATAATGAGATATCTTGTGATATTCTTAGTCACCAAATTTGCTCTTGAGTTCAGAAGTTGGGATCTAAGTTAATACATAAGCTGTATTAGCTATGAAAGATGACGATATGCATTCAAACACATTCAATGAATCTTCTGTAAGGTAAAAACTGACCTTAAGTCCAGAACTTAAGATGTATAGGAGAAATCGTAGTCTTTAGCTATACAAAGCTACGATAAATATTCTAACATATTCAATGAATATTCTGAAACGTCCACAGACATCATGCGATAACCTTGTAAGTTTCAAGTCATTCAAACTGCCTTTCAAAACTAAAGGTCTACAATTGTAACAGTAGCTTTATGGGCTATACAAAGTTAAGTTAGTTTGTTTGGCACATAATATCCCAAGATTATCTCATAATGTCTACTGGTCTTCCAGGGCATTTATTGAATGTGTTTGAATACCTACTTCCTACTTTTTTAAATCATTTCTATGTTATTGAGCACCAAATTAAACAGAATACTCAAAATTTCTTGTATAATATCGCTTGATAAAAATTAGGCCTGAAAAGGCTAATTCAAAGAATATTGCATTTTACAATATAAATGGCCAACTTTACTTACGTAGTCCTGCGTAATCAGTTCGAACAACCCAGTGGGGCTGTACCTTGTAGTTTTTTTTAAATTCAACTGCTTTGGTGGAATCAATGCAAAGGTGTATTTTTTTCCATAAATCTTATTTTTTGATTCAACAATCTGCTTTTTGTTTTCAATAGAAACCTCCTTTACAGCGCTTTTAGAAACAACAAAATTGATGGTTGGTTCAAACATAAAATCAGCATTGTATGAATAAGTGAAAATTATGTGTAAGCCGTGAGTCAACAATAAAATTTGTTGAATTTATACAGAACAATATATTTCTTGGCATGTTGATTTACCGCTTATGGACAATTGCACCAATTGGTGATCGTCATAAGATACCATTTAAATAGTACGTCTTCATTTATCGAAGCTTTTAAATTTGGTCTAAAATCAAAAGAAAGACTTCCATTTTCCTTAAAATTTCAGCTTTCTTGCACCATATGGCCATAAATGTGTTTTTTTCCCATTTATAATATAAAAACAAAGCTTTGGCTCAGTTTTGATATTTTTTTTTAAAATATGGATTTAAAGCTTTCATTTAACGTATTGAAAGTAGGGTTTTCGCAAAAAATTTAAACATGGTTCGTAAATAGTATATATTAACCCTTTGTTACTTGCTTCTTTGCTTGGCACACAGGACATTTAATTGATTTTCAATTGGTTATTCACTTTTGATTTATTTTTCAAATTGGTTATTTTGTTACGTAACGATTTTAAAACTCCCTCTCCCCTATATGTAACAATAAGTAACGGTTGCTCAACCCCCCTCTCCCCCCTTCATGCGTTACGTAATTTGTGCACAAAGCCTTATTGAATACGCATTATTTGAAATGCCTGAATACCCATCTTTTGACAGCTTCATATACTAGAAATAATTGAGAAGTTTCTACCCCACTAATGGGTACTCGAAAGTTGCAGTGCACTTATGCCTTTCGAACGACATTCTTCCGGGTCATTTTGCGAGGTTGTGTTAGGTTGGTGTAAACTTTGCACGTCCTCCTGGACCAGTTGTTTCCGTGTTTTTACGGCAAAATGAAATCAGTAGGCCAGGCTAGGATAAAAAGGGGTGGTAATGTTTTGACAAAATCTCAACAATTTGTTACTGATCAGCTGATCTGAACGTGCATGTAAAAGGTAAATAAATTGGATAGCCATCTGTAGTAGAAACTTGTCATTATATTTTTAAATGCTGTCAAAAAAGAAGAGCAATGTACGAGTTGTACTTATTAGGCCCTGGACCGGCTCCGAAACCGCGTAGAAATTTATCTTGAATTCACGTTTCCAAATATCAATCTCGTGCTTGTAAATGGATGAACTGGTTTTATTTTATCGGACACTGAATTCCTGAAATTTTGGTGTTCTGATATAGAGATAAAAGAGATTAAAGGTTATTTATACTTTTGAAAGTTGAATATACAGTCATCCAACTTCGAGATGAACATACTTTCGTTGACTTTGAAGATAAGAAGAGCATTGGATCATTAACACCCGTAACGTTTGATTTAAAAATATAGTAAAGAGACGTTTGATTGCCTCAAGCGTTGTATAAAATTCCACCTTCCTCAATTTTCACGGGCAATTTTCTAAATCACCCAACCCAACAGATCAATTGTGATTCCACTTGAAAAAAAAACTTTGTGTTTCGTATCAGCCAACATCAACAAAACATTCAAGATTGTCTGAGAACTTGAACTTGACTATGAAACGCATATCTCCTACAGGCAGGCAGGTTACTGGTGTAAGGTAGCGCACTCGATTTGTACTTTATTCGATCGCTACATTAGCCACCATTGCGGTAGGTCAGTTTCAACATTTCAAAGGGTGAGAACGCTGGTTTTGACTCACTAATTAATGTTTCCTCAATCAACCATTACCGCACATTTGAAGGAGCTGCTTGCGAGAAGTGGATAACTGCGGCCATTGCATATAAAAGTTTCGCCCTAATGACATCTCGATATTGACATGTACTTGCTACTCGACAAACAGAAGGTGGACGGCACAGGCAGCGATGGTGCAAAAAAGCCGGGCCTTTGATGCAAATTGTGCCTCGATGATCGTTGCCGCCTCCGCCGCGCTTGCACCGAAGTGTTGAAGAACAGATGTTTAGCTCTAGTCGCTGCCTATCGGTATGCGTTGCATAGGTATGACCTAAGCAAGCGAATGAGCCTCTGTGTTAGCAGCATGATAGCTGCACTTGACATTGTACCGACCACATAAATTAGCATATTTCAATTTCACTTTCTACTAACAACGCGGGTAAGCTCGGAAAAGGAAGGTGTGTGCGTTGCGTATGCACTTGCAGGGAGTCGAACTAGTATAGAATCGCGAGAGAAGAAGGAATGAAAGTCCGATTGCGATCGATTGTAGAATGTAGACCAGGTTTGTAGGTGTTTTTTTTTGCAGTTTGACTAATCATAGAGTCGTACCGAGGGTTGGGTGTCGAAGGTATAACTGGTCACGTTTTGCCCACGAGGGAGTTGACGACTGCTTATGAGCTTGTAATTGCAATTAAATGACGGCTCTCTAGCATTCGCGTGATGATCAGCTGTGTTTGGTTTTGTGTTGATGAGGGGATGAGCGGGAGCAAATCGTTTGATGGTGACTACCGCTTGAGATTTAAAGTTGGCACAGTGATAGGGATATGAAATTTATGGGAAGGTCATGAATGTCGTGAATTATGATTGTAGAGATATGTTGCTTTAGAACGGCAGTACGTAACATTAACCTACAAATTGAACGGTAAAGATTCCTCAGCTTCTAGATGGATCAACTCTGCTTATACACTGCGTCAAGGAGATTTAAGACAC
>JASCZW010011112.1:0-33310 GCA_034211315.2 Aedes japonicus | reverse complement strand
GTAAAATATTGATCGTAACATCTTTTTAAACAATGACTGCAACACTGATCAAAACAAGAGTCCAATGTACTCAGATGACGTCTGAAAGTTTTCGATAAAATCTTCAGTATTAATCTTGAAAAACAGTAATACAAAAAACTGAAGATCAAAATAAAACTTTACATCATACCTAGTCATCAGGGAAAGAAAAAAATCTTCTATCACGAATCACTATTCCTAGAAGAAAACTGAAACAACTTTTTCCACTAATGTGCTTTTCGCTTTTCGCAGCCAGCTTTTTTTTCCAGGTTGCTTCGGTTTGGGTTCATTAGTTCTGCCAGAGCTGTTGCCACTGGGATTTCTTTAGCTCCTCCATTCTTCGTTGCCAGCCTGACTAACGAGAACTTGTCTGCCGTGAAACGCATATCTGTCCCATATGAATAGGAATACAAGCATCAGTTGGGTCTGATTTGCGTTTCACGGCAGTAGAACCCGACTTCACACTCACGCACACATTCCCAAATGAATGCGTGTGACCCTTTTGCTACCCCCTTCTTTGCCCTGTTTCCAACTCCCACCGGCATGCAAAAATAAAGATTCATGATTCTTGTTATACAACCCCCAACCCTCCGAAAAAAAGGTGGTACAGCGTAGATGAAGTTTGTTCCCCCCAATGGAAGAAGACGACGGGAAGAAAGTAGTTTTCTCAGATGTACGTTTTTGCATCAACACTCACTCTCTCATTTGCGAAGGGGAAAAGCACTTTCTTCGAATCTGAAAGACATTTTTGATATTCAACCCCCCCTTCATACTCTTTCTTCCAGGAAGGCAATGGGCCCCACACGGAGCGAAAGAAAAGCGAAGAAAGTTTTATCACTCATTCATATTAATAATTTCGCGTGTTATTCACAAACCATTCTCCTCGCTGTTGGGGGGGCCAACGAAAAGAAAAAAATTGGCACTCGAGTTGAGGAACGGGCATAAGGGGTAATAGATCTACAGGAAAGTCATTAATCTGAGCGAGTTGAAGCTGGGAAAGGAGGGGGGGGGGGGGTGAAATTTATATAATAGCTGCCAGTGCCGCTGCAAAAGTCGAAAAGTCTTTTGCTCTCCGGAATCATAGAAGGTGAAATTTCTTTGGCGAAAGTAAGTGTGTGGAAAGGAATAATTTTGAATTATTTCTCATGCAAAGTTGGCTTCTTTGAGTTGCTTGTTTAACCAGGGAAGATATATTTAAGTTTTGCTTTGATGCTGGTTGTTGATGTCAGGAGGGTCTCTGGAATGAGATAAATGGCTATGAAAATTAACAATTTACTTATCATAACAGGAATTTATTGCGTAGTGATGAATCATACCCTTCGGACGGAATATAGAACATAGACTGTTGAGTTGATTGACCGATCCTTTTTCTTAATTACCGAAGCTTATTGGTTCACTTGTTTCGACAGAGCCATCAGCGCCAGAAATTCCCCCCTAATGGCATTTGAGCCGTCAAACGAGGAGCCAATTTTCGACCCGCATTAAAATGACCCCGACGACGACGACGACGGATGGGCATGAAAGTTTAATTTCCATATCTCCTAAAGACTTCGTCGTCCGACGCCTTGTTGATGGTTTTTATTAGATGAATTATTTACGACAACAACCTGAGCCCAGACGATCGCCGCCCGGTTCGTTGAGATTGGAGCACTCGCCACCCACCGGGGATGGAAAATCGATACCTTGTTGAATATGGCTGCCAGGTACAATAATTACAGGTATCTTTGATCAAAGCCGTAACAGAATGAGAAGAGCAGCCGGATATTTCCCGAGCCTAACCTCAAGCCCTATTTATTCGCTGCAATCGTAATGTAAACAATCGGCTCATCCCATCGGGGTAACTGAATCCCGGCAACTGATCCGGCAATATCGCAAATCAATAGACCATTACTGAGTGTTTACAGCGCTAATTAAAGATCAATTTGCATAAACATATTGACACCCATTGTTTCCGTCGAGTTTACCTATGGCCAGCGAGTGAGCAGTGGCGTTTTGTTTGTCCCGGCGACCGCCGCTCGTTTGGCAAATAATCAATGAAACTGACCACACACACATACGCATACGCACACACACACGTGCACCCTCATCGGATAACCACCGATTAACTTCGCCTCGAATGGCTGTCACTTTGATGTGACCACTGAACTACCGGCGCCAGCAGGTCCCCCGATGCGGTTGTAATAGGGCAATTTTGTCAACGGCGGAAATTGTGTCGCTTCGTTGGATGTTTGAAGGGATAGGGTGCTCTGCACTACATGTGTTGAGAAGCAGTTGAAAATGTTGCAGCCAAAATACAACGAAACTTTAGATGAAACGGGATTGGAACCATTTTACGTACAAATCTAGCTTAAAGTGCGTTCATACTACGGCCTATATTACGTGATATAGTGCGATTCATGACAATTTCCAGCCAAAGGAGGAATAAACAACGAAATTGTATGCAATCTTTCAAGTGCCATACAACAATGTTTGAGATCTTTCATACAACAGGCTACATTCAGGCGTTATCTGGCTTAATAAATTTACATGAAATATCCTATTTTTTTCTACCAAATCTAGCATTCCCTTTAAATAATTAATTTTAACAAGCGTGTAAAATATCCCCTCGTTTAGATCCAAGCTTAAGGAGGCGTAAACAACGAAATTGTTTGCAACTTTTCATGTGCCATACAACAATATTGGCAATCTTTCATACAACAGGCTGGATTTAGGCGTTATCTGGCTTAAATTTACATGAAATATCCCATTATTCTCTGAAAAATCTAGCAGATAAATGTGCAGATAAAAAGAAACATTGAGTTTTCTGCGTTATATAATGCACATAAAGGGAATGCTAGGTTCGGCAGAAAATAATGGGATATTTTATGTAAATTTAAGGAGACCCTCCCCTGGATTTGGGCAAAAATAATGCAAAGTTTGCATTTTTCGTGGGAAATTGAAAAGGCGTACGAACTTTCGGCTGTGACGAATCAATTCGATTATTATTCAAGATTTCAAAGATATATAAAAATTGTGAAAATTCAAAAACGCGGCTACAAAATGGCGATTTCCGTAAGCCCCTGCGCGCAAAACATGGGGCGACAACTTCAAGCCTGCAGCCTACTGTAGTCAACAAAAATCAAATCTAGTTATCATTTATGAAAGATAATAAAATTTTCTACGGCTTGAAATAAATTTCAGATTATTTAAACTTAAACTCATTGCAAAGTGATCGTTTGAACTGAAAAGTTTAATTTTCGCTACTCTTTTTCATTTTAACCGTGTTCAAAAATTATTAATAATTAATTAATAATGCCAATTTTTAGTTCAAGCCATACAAAAAAATAATAACCTTTCAAACAGTTATTTGATGGAGAGAATTGGATTAATAGGTCAAGCCCGGGGCTTGAAGTTAGATTGAAGAACATGGTTTTGAGAAACCACCATTTTGTAGCCGCCATTTTGAATTTTCACAATATTTTTTTATCTCTTTGAAACTTTGAATATAAATCGAATTTAATCGTCAAAACCGGAAGCTCGTACGCCTTTTCATTCTCTCACAAAAAAAAAAAACGAAAGGGTGAGTTATGTCAGTGACATAACTGCCAAGTTGACGTAGGACTCCTTGTTGATGCGAAGAAATTGATGTCATCGAATTAATAAATTTCTACTATATTTTATTCAGTCTAAAGAACCATGAGACCCTGAGTGAGTCCCTGACTGATGAGAACCATGAGAATTATGAAAGTCAACTCTTAATAACTCTTGAAATGGCTCTAAAAAGGGCCGTGTGGAATTTTGTTATTCGCTGATCTTGAAGTGGTCCGAGGAAGTACCATTGTCGAGTACCAGGTGATGATTTTGTAGACGGTCGAATGGGTGGGCGTTGATATTGGTTCTGTTGCGTGGACCAAAAAAGCATATCATATTAGTCTTTAAGTGTTTTAGGAGCATTGATACTGTATAAGGAAATTATGGAATCCAACTGTTTAGAATTAATTAAGTGGCCCTGAAAAGGGCCGTTTGGTATTTTGTTGTTTGCTGTTCCAGGTGTGATCCGAGTAGTACCGGCTATCGTCGAGGGGTAGGCGATGGTTTGTTGTCGAATGGGTAGATGCTGTCATTCCGGTTCATGTTCCACGGTTTGCTGGTTTGATGGTTCAGGTGCTTCGATAGCGAGCACAGACAACATAGGTCTATGATATGAAAAATATGAACAATAACGCCTGCACTCTACGCCAATATTCTTAACAAACGTTAAATCTATGCAAGAACCACCAAGTGTGGTTGCTTCATTCAGAATGTTAGCTAAAGTAAATTTAAAGTGTTTCTGCATAAAATTTATAAAATCAATATTTTCTTGTTTGGAAACATCAATATTAAAGTCTCCGGTCAACACAATTGGTGAATCTTGCGCTGCATACCTGAACAACTTGCGAATCAAGAACAATTTCAAATTCTTGGCAGTTGTTCCTGGCGAAATGTACACCGCAATCAGCAGAACTTCAGTGTCCATAACTGATATCTTAGCTGCACAAATGTCCCCGAAAGTATCGACAACGCTGAACATGTCGTCATGATGTTCACTGAGCTGTTGGAACTTGTGGGGAGCAGCCATAGCGGTAGCCTTGTCCTGCTGATATATTGCTACACCACCTGCTCTCACATTGCAGCGTTTGAACTGAACGATGCAGTTGTAGCCTCCAATCTCGACTAAGGAGTTATTGTCTTGCCAAGTCTCACTTAGTGCGAGAAATTCCACGCTGGTTAAAATCCGATCTGAGGCGATATCCAACACGTGAGCGTTCAAACTTTGAACATTGATGCTCATCAACGTGGTGGCAGAACCCTTGTTTTCCAGAACTTGGTACAAATTATTCCCAAGTGTTTGTAATCGATGGTTTCCTAGACGCTACAGCTCGTTTCTGAGGTCTACCATCTTAGGTAAGTTTCTACCTTTAGCATGATGAAACTTAAAGGCATTGGTTGAGTTTTTTAAATACAGTCCCTGGATTGACTGAACACGTGACAACCCAACGTAAACTAACTGCTGATCCTCGCTTTTATTGTAAAGGGCGAACACGAAATTGTTGCGACACATTCAACAGGGCATAACTTTTTTACCATTGGGTAAAAATCAACCAAATTTTGCACACTTTCTCATTCATGTGTATTGTTTACATGCTGTCAAACTCGAAGTCGTGTTTTTCGATTCAACGAAAATGGAGGTGAACCAACGCGAGTCGAGAGAACAAATTCTTTCCAAACACCTGGAATTTCCTGACCTGTCGCACTGGCAGTTGGGAAAAATGTTGAACATTCACCATTCAACCGTCTCCAGAGTGTTGAAGCGATTCCAGGAGCGGTTGACGTTGGACCACGGCAAAGGAGCTGGAAGAAAACCGGGACCGGAGAACAAAAAGACGGAGGGAAAGGTGAAGCGGATGATTAAAGCAAATCCCAACGTTACAAGCCATGATTTGGCTAAAAAGATCGGTATGTCGCAGAACTACGTCCAGAATGCAAAGAAGAGAGCTGGACTACATACATACAAGGTACAGAACTTCCCAAACCGCGATGAGCGGCAACAATCGACGGCTAAAACTCGGGCACGGAAGCTCTACGAGAAGATGCTGACAAAATATGGCTGCTGTGTGATGGACGACGAAGCGTATATAAAAGCCGATTTTAAGCAAATTCCGGGGTTGGAGTTTTTCAACGGCAAGAGCAAGTTCTATGTGGACGACAAATTTAAGAAGAAGAAAATGTTGAAGTTCGCCTCCAAATATCTCATTTGGCAGGCTATCTGCTCTTGCGGACTGAGGAGTGAGCCTTTCGTGACAAAGGGCACAGTAAATGGCGAGATCTACAAATCTGAGTGCCTCGAGAAGCGCCTTTTGCCGTTCTTGCAGCAGCACGACGAAGCTCCGCTATTTTGGCCAGATTTGGAATCATGCCACTATTCTAAAAGTGTCCTGGAGTGGTATGAGGCCAATTCTGTCCATTTTGTTCCAAAGGACATGAATCCGCCAAACTGTCCGGAGCTGCGCCCGGTGGAGCAGTACTGGGCAATGATGAAGCGGAAACTTCGGAAGAGCAAGAAGACAGTCAAAAACGAGAAGGACAAGTCGACAAGTCGAGTTATTAGTACGAGACACTGAAGAAGTCTGCACATTGTAGACGAAATACGCGTATCTGTCGAAGATAAGCAAAGGTAGTTGGAATTAAATGGAAGATACTAATTCTTCTTCTAATTTCTAGTTACAGGTATTCCACTAAACAGCTCAAACCCTCTAGGATTCGAGAAGGACATGTTAAGAAAATGGAAAAAAAACTGAGAAACTGGTACCGGATGACACTGTAAAGACTTTGATGGAGGGCATCAAGCGAAAATGCGTTAAATTTTACTCTCAAGGCTCCATCGATTAACTTTTCTTTTGATTTTTGAAGTAAATATATGTATAAAACTACCCTAAAATTTTGGTTTGATTCTAAACATTATAAGAAAATTGGCATGACATTTTCGGTGTCGCAATAATTTCGTGTTCGCCCTTTAGACCTTCTGTTGATCAATGGGTACAGTAGCTTCAACAGAACGTTACACTTTGTGAACAAGTTTGGGAGTGTTGGAGTGTGGAAATATGATGACCTGGATCTTCGCCGCGTTGATACAGATCTTCCATTCGGTGAAGTATTCATACAGAACATTCAGACTTCGCTGCAGTTTCGCTGTAAGCGCTCTTATTACTTTACCATTGTGGACGTCTGCGGTATCATCGACGAACAACGACAGAGATCCATTTTCAGGGAGCGGGGTATGTCCGAGGTGAATAGGTTGAACAGAAGTGGACCTAGTATACTTCCCTGCGGAACACCTGCGGAAATCTCCTGTGCATCGGAGTGTTGAGTGTTGAGTTATCTCAGCAGCCTTTTCTGCAGGAGTTATCAAGCGATCCTTAGTGTTATTGTTGTCTAGTGGGATCAGCGGTGGAATGGGCCTTGACTTGGTTTTCAAAATTTTTGCTATCTTCCAGAACTGCCGCTCTTCGCATGTCCGTCCCATGTCGGATTTTTTGTGATTTCGGTTTTTTGCAGGAATTAGCTTTTAAATTATCTGAACTTTCAGAAAAAACTGATAAAAAAGTAGGCTTTGTTCCTGGAAATATGGAAAATCAAACCCGTTTGTTTTGTCCCATGTCGAAAATATTTGCATAACAGTCACGTGTTTTTTCGTTGAATCGTCGAGGGCCAACTGAAGTTTCAAAGTATTTAATTTTTGTAAAGTATAAGCCGTACTATGCAGTAGAAGCAGTAGAGTAACACGGGGAGGGGGGGACTTAGGTTCAACCTCCCCCCTGCCTTGAACCGCAACTTTAATAGGAAATTTTCTTTTCTGTAACTTCTTCTTTTAAAAACTTTCGACCTGAATGCCACCAGATATGCCACTGAGCAATGCTTCTTTTTGATCATTAAGCTTTATATCAAACTCATATTGCACTTTCAATTTGCTTTATTGATATTTATTTGAAAACACTCCATTTAAAGTTCATAGTAACACCATCACCAAGCCAATTATGTTTCCTTTTGCTCAGGGAGGTCATTCCAGAACTGCTTCTGCTCCTCTTTGATGACCGGCAAAATAACATTCAGAAGCGCCTGCTTACGCTCGGTACTTATACCGATCGGTTGTTTGCGACGCAGAATGTTAGCCAAACTGAAATATTTATCATGAACTGTCTTCATTTGCTTCTTGGACATGATGCAGCAAGAAAGCATTTCTCCGCTGTCATCTACTGAGCTGCAGTAGCTCATTTCAAAGCTACCTTTTTTGAGAACAATCTTTCTGATATTCTCGATGTATGGCCGTGTTTTGCAGCGATTTAGCGTGTACTGCGAAACAGTCATCTTCATCTCAAAGAAGTCATTCGCAGCCATGTCCACCACAACAACATTCTGTTTGGCTTTTTTAACCACCTGCTTAAATTCAGGAACGTTGATGTGGGATTACCGTGTCGCATAGCTTTCTACAGCCGCGTGGAAGGAGTCGGCAGCCATAAATGTATGACCGGACTCGAAAAACTTAAGAATGACTTCTTTACTTGGGTTGTTTTTGCATTCAACAGAAAAATTAAGTAAAGGAACAAGTTCAGTTTTTGTTCTGACTGGAACAATTGTCCAGCCAGAACGTAACTTTTTCCACCGTTGCTGCAGCACCAGTCGACAACTTTATCAAAGCAGCTTGTAATATCACCGGCAGACCTTCCAGAAGTAGACTCGTCCCAGACGCAGGCTAGAACGGGAAACGACTTGGGCATATCTGCCAACCGGGGCGAACGTCTCATTGAATGCCAATAAGCGCTGAGTGAAAACGATGGACTTCAGACCCTCCAAACGAGGCAGCTGAATGACCTGTTATTTGAAAATAAGTGAGAGCAGATTCAATGATCGAATACTTTCGAACATAACATTACAAGTAAATTACCTTCTGGAGATCGACAGCGAGTACAATTTCTTTTGGACGGATGTTATCGCCATCAGACACGGTACATTAATCTAGAGAGGGATGCCAATCGCAAATGTTCGACATGTGATTTGCATATTGAACATTTGTAGTAATATTGTCTTCGTCGGTGTGTCCAGATGTATTCTGATGTAATGTTGCCGCAACGCATGCCTCGCATTGCTCGTGGCCTAGCTTCACCAATGAAATATTCATGCGTAACATTACACTTGAATAAAACGAATAATTGACCCTAAGTCTGGAGCAGCTGAATCTTGATAATTTGTATGCATAGAAACTCCTGTTATATCAGATGGCAGATAATACCGGTTCGGGCGTGAGCTCGTCGGTAGTGCGACACAGTTGGGTTGTATGACAGGATGTGCGATTTCACAGCTTCCTGTTTCCAGTTTGCTCCTTTCGTATTTTCCACGCTTGGATGGCTTTGGGTTTCCATCAAAATCGCTATCGACGCATCGATATATAAAGTTTCTAAAAGTGGACAATATTCAATATTGATTGTTTACACAGAATAATGTTCACGACTTACCCGCAGTTATCTCCATACCCGATCGTGTTCAAGAAGAACTTTCGACATACACGTACATCGGTTCCATTAAACAAACGGAGGCAGAAAATGTACGAACAGCTCTTTTTCGGATCATTTGCAGTGAATTGGTTCTTGCGTCGGAGAGGTTCTGAGCTTCGATGTACGTTTTCCCTGATAAAACTTATTTGCTCCATTTTATCGAGCTTCCAGAACTGATCATGTACAATTACTCGTTCGTCCTTGGACACAATCTGGTCACAATTCTTCCGGCAACCACATTTCGCGATGATCAATTTGTGAGCCAAACGCCGGTTCTTCGCGATCTTTGCTTTCCGAATTTCTTTTTGGTTCGTTTCCGCTTCCTGCTCTGGGTTTCAAAAAACTTCCGTCGGAGTCCAGCACTTTCTCCTTCAGAATCGGAACACTCCTCTGTAATCTCCGTTACATCCACTGGGTTTTCGACTGATTTCTGAATTTCTTTTGCTCCATATTTTTCCAGGAGGAACGTATTCAGTGGAAACTTGTCATCACCGGGTTCATCATCGAATCCGATAAATTCTTCTTCGGAATCTTGCTCACTACCGTCACTACCGTATTCCTTCAATAATTCCAACGCAGACATGGTCAAAGTGTAGAAATAATTTAAATATTGGTTGTTTCCGGCACGTTATTTAAAAAACAAAACAAGCGCATGAAACAAGCAAATTGAACGAATGGCCTACTTGTCAAATTATAGCCTACACTGAATTATGAAACGCCCCCCCGCTTCCATTCCCCACACACAAAAATGCAACGAATCATAAAAAAAATCCGATAAGGTATCTAATACAAACATCCTTGCGAAATATGGGAGGGGGGACATAAAATACCAATATTTGTGTTACGTAATTAACGAACGAACCCTGAAATCAACAGGTGTATCCAGGATACATATACTTGATTGCATTAATTTATTTGAAAATTTAAAAAAGCAATGTAATAAATACACTCTTGATTACGAGACGGATATGCGAATATTTAGCTGATCTGGATCGAAAATTATTCGCATGTGCGTAACATTGCTGTTTTGGTGATAGAAAAATGTAATCTGTGACTTTTTTCAACTCAATTCAATTAATCTCGCTTATTCTAACCAACTTATAACAAATACATAGTTGAAAACTCTTTGCAGACACGAAATACCTGAAAATTGAACAAAATACTTCAATCGTCATTTTCTCCACTTGCTGTTTTTCGCTATGGGACGGACATGCAAAGAGGGGCAGAGAACGGCCTTGCAAAATTTGGGAGAGAGCGGATCATGTCGGAAAAATTGTTATTCTTAAGGTCCACCATTCTGGCCTTAATCATTTTCGTCATTCGATTGCAATGACTTTTTAAAGTAGGCAGACCAGTTCGCTGGTATTGCCTTCGGGTAGCGTTGCGCAATTGAATCAGTTCTTTAGTGGGTCTATCAATTGGTACAGAGTTGCTCACCTGATCATGTCGATCCGGGATATCGCAAGTATGATCAGTTTTGTCCAGAAATCCTTGAAACGGTCTGGATTACCTGACTACAAATTTCAGAAAGAGGAATGAAAAGCAACATGTCGCTGCTAAGACATGTCTACAAGCAGTTGCTCACCCGCATTGCATCCCGGTGTATCTTCTGATAGCAACGTACGATGGACACTTCGAATGTATTCGAAAACATCATAGAAACGAGAGCTCTGAAAATTTAAACACCGGAGATTCCTTTAAAATGTCATGAAATGCATTTTAGCTATGCTCTCCGCAAATCTTAGGTTTACAGATCCGAAAGGGTTTTCATTGCTTCTAAATTGCCTTCTGGTTGCTTTTGCATTGTACTGAAATTGTCTCATAGCGAATATCGAGCCCTACTTGATTGAAAGCTGATAGCAACATAATCGGTCAGGCTGAACTAATATACCAACCAACTGCCAACTGCGATGATTGACTATAATGCCGCAGATAATCCCCCCTTGAGCATAGCTCCGACCCGGCTCATAACTATCAATTATTGCTCCCCACACTGACCTTTGATTCATTCCCGACCTGACGACACACCGACTGACTGAACTACCAACTGGGACTGAAACTGATATGAACAAATTGCCTCCGGGATGCCCCTGGAGGACTCTACTCACTGCTGCCACGAGGCACTCTTCCATAGATCTGCCACTGCACTGCAGCAAGCTGAAGCCCTCGTACACTCACACACACACGTACCAATCCACTGAACTATAATGATGGAACTAGGGCAGCCAATATCGTTCGCATAATGTCACGCAGTTGCCACGTTCTCAGCCCACTTTCCCTTCGGTTTTCAAAATTCGAAAATTGCAAATTGAATAGTAAATCACATGCTAGCGCTTGTTTCCCACACTCTTCGTCAAAGCAGGCCTTGTTTGAACAGACAACCGGGAACAACCCGAATCGATTCATCAATCAACAGTTGCGGTTATTTTGCGGATTTGTGGAAAATCGTTTTCGCATAGAACGCGGAACGCTCGGCCATCCTCCACCCAATGGGGAGCAGTGATTTCGGAACCGATCATCCATGTTTGCCACTTTCTCACTCTCGCTCTCTCTCTCTCTCGCCTCGACTGACTCTAGCTGGACATACTGATTGATGAAAAATTAATTATTTAATCAATTTCGAATCTCGGCAACACATGACGTTGGAATTGGGCCTCCGGGGGTCTGAGCGCAAATTCGGCCTGAACGCGTCCGAATGATGTGAAATTAACACAAGTGGAACCGAGGATTCCCGTTTCGCGATTGATGGAGGTGTTTTTGGATGATTTTAAATTGTGCGAACATTTATTTTCGAAGACATCGTAGAAGGCGAAATTTCCACCACCTCTTACCGACAATCTCAGCAGGCTCTTGAGAAGCTCGTTAGGAAAGTGTAAACAGCGCGCCTTTCAAATTTCAATAGTGCATCCATTAGCAGCTCTCATTGGTCCCGTCGTTGCACACAGAGTATACAACGGAAGCAGCAGGAAGCGAAAAAAAATCAGCCCCCACTCCGAACGAACCGCAGACCGCGGGAACAAACCGTACGACATCTGATTGACACCGAACTGCGATTTTGCACTGCTGCTTGAAGTTGTAACCACTCAAATTGGAATTTTCCATTTGCGACGAGTTGTGAATGGAAATCAATTTACGGAAATCTGTTTGCGTCAATTTCAAATACCCATTCCAGCTCGGTTCGGTCTTCGTTTTCTGGTAGTGGTAGTGGTGGCGAATTGTCAGTTTAAAGACCTTTCAATTTCCCAGTAACCAATGTGCACTCCAACGTGACGAAGCGAGAAGTTTTAATTATGAAAATACTTCAAGCGATATTTATTCGTCGGAGCGCGGTTTACGTTTTCCCGCGACTGGCTTAAAGATGTTCTGCTGAAGTTTCACCCGCTTCTTTTTGTTTGCTTCACTCCATTTCAAGCAAAACGCTTGAAAATGAAGCATTTTCAATTAAAAATTTGGTTTTTCTTTCGGTTGAACCTAATTAAAATCTTCGCAAAGCATGTCTCATTTTTCAGCGTCTTGAATGGATGAGTAGGCGGGGGACGAGAAACTTCCGCTGCTATTTCCTTGCTCTTGAGGTATTCTTTCTGTTGCTGGGAGGAAAAATCTATCGGAACGTACACTGAGAGCTTAACTTTGCCGGAAATGGGAAACTGTGGACGGTGGTTTTCTTACTTTTGGAGTTTTTCCCCAGAAAAGGTTGTTTTTGGTCTGAAACGTGAGATTGAATCATCAATGGCGGTTGAAAAAGAAGGACGACTTTATTGTTCCAATAAAATTAGGTGAAAATCAGTGACAGTTAATGGTAGCTTTTTTTTTATTAGTTCTTATATTTAGGAGCCTCAGACGTGTGTAACACTTTGCGGAGCCGATATTAAAATTTGTTATTTACAATAATTTGCATCATGGTGTTAGTAAAAGGGGCACCAATTACTCCTGGCTGGCTCAATGTGAATGGGTCACATTGTCGTTTGGAAAGGACTAGGCAGGTAACTTAATTCAGTTAATATTTGATGCTCATGGCTGCGGTTTTCATCAAGTCCTCGGTTCCTATAGGCCCTTCCAGAAGCTGAACCGCTGATGGTTGACCAAAAGCTTGCTGGGCAGGTACAAGAAGGACGGAAACAAGAGGATAGTATAGCTGAGACACAATGGCGGGAAATTTACTGGAATAGGCGGTGTGATGACATTGTATGCATGTTTGTATGGTAGCCACCATCCCTTCATGTCTTTGGCTTGGATGCAGCTCCACTCAATAGCAAGATCAAATTGAACTGCCGATCTGAATTCACAATATCGCTGTATGAAGATCCAGAAACGGATGAGTGGACCCGTAAGCAGAGACACTCACGCGAAATCCACGGGAAATTAAGAATCTCCTTCCAACGATACGATCCAACAAATCGAACAACCCAATTCGCAATACTTAAAGGGTGATACGGTCAAAATTTGGTCAAGGGAAAACGCGTGTAAATCGGTGAAATCGTTTATTTAAAAAATCAAATTAAATTTCTTTTTCAAGTTCAATTAGTATAAAATTCAGGAAAAATATTCAGTTAGGCTTCCGCTTTTCCAAATCCGAATTGCCGGGCCTTACGCTTGACCCCTGCCATCAGATTTTGTACAGCCACCTTGTCCACCTTCTTCGCCGCAGAAAGCCAGTTTGCCTTGAACTGCTGCTCGTCCTTAGCAGTTTTTTTGGTCTTCTTTAGGTTCCGCTTGACAATAGCCCAGTATTTCTCAATTGGGCGGAGCTCTGGCGTGTTGGGAGGGTTCTTGTCCTTGGGAACCACCTGCACGTTGTTGGCGGCGTACCACTCCATGGCCTTTTTACCGTAATGGCAAGATGCCAAATCCAACCAAAACAGTACGGAACAACCGTGTTTCTTCAGGAAAGGCAGCAGACGTTTATTCAAACACTTTTTCACGTAAATTTCGGAAGCTATGAAAAAGCTGCTTTTCAAGCCACAGGTACGGATGGCTTGCCAAACCAGATATTTCTTAGCGCACTTTGACAGTTTCGTGTGCTTGAAAATATCTGCTACCTTTCCCCTTCCTTTTGCCGTATAAAACTCCTGTCCCGGAAGCTGCTTCTAGTCGACTTTGACGTAGGTTTCGTCGTCCATTACCACGTGTTATATCTTGATCTGAATTACAACCCTACTTTCGATATATTTTAATATGTACATTACGCCCTTCTGGCATATCGATTAATATCTGTCAAGTTTGGAACGATCGAAAACAGAAACGAACTAATACTTAAAGACTGAATAAACGAGACAACGGTCTCTTTCGAAGAAGTAAAGTTAAGAGTGAAACAAGTTTTTTTTCAACGTCTTTTATCACTGCCTATTGTCAGAATTGGGCCTTTTCACATACACAACTTTCACACATTCCTAACTTTATTGAAAAAAATTGTAAAAATTGTAAAATCGCATGCTCTTACATGCTAAAAAAATATTCTAAAATTTAAAGGCAATTTGCAAACAATGGCTGTCTTAGAGTTGGGCGAAATAATTTTAATAAAGGCTATGTAATTGTCTTGAAGTTCACCATACTTTGGATGATGGGAACTTTTAAGGAAATCAAGTTTTTCCAACAACAACTTTTTAATGTCCTTTTTTTACCGTGTATCACGCAAACTCGTCTAGTTATGGTCGTCAACACCCCTATAGAATCCAATAAAATTAAACAGTCATATAGAATTGAACGTATTGAACATTTGGTAAAAAACAATATTCATCTAGACTTACATCTGAAAAGGGTCAAAAATATTCAATTTCCCATCCCATTTTACATCAGTAAAACAGAACCAAAAGTGTACGTTTAAGTACAAGTCATTGTTCGGATATTCCTATTTTTAGTGGCACTGCCCAGTCATATATTTCTCCAGGAGTTTTGATTGTGTTTCAATAATCTTGAGCTAGGCTTGCTCTCTTGCCATTTGCTTGAGATTACCACCAATAGCATAACATGGACCTTTCCCATGAGACGTTTCATTCCATACATGGACTTGAAATTGCATACGCTGGCAAAGTTATAATGGGCCGCTGCTCCATCTGACCTTGTACACATGTAACCCAGAACGTTTGATTGTTTTCTGCACAAAACAAACTGAAACTTTCGCCTTTTTCGCTACATCTCTGATCGAAATGTTGGGATAACGCTTAAATTGGTTCAATACCATCCTGGCCTTCTCCGGATTTGATGTGCCACGTTTTTTGCCACTACCATTTTTCCGCTTGGTTGTCTTACGGTCCTTGAACGTTTTGATCACATGAGATACGGTTGAATGTGCGATTCCGAGGTGTTTTCCGATCCATCGAGAAGCGTTTGGGTTTTCGAAGTGAGTGCCCAAAATTTGTTGGCGCACTATTTCTTCATTCGAAGCCATCACTGAAATCACTCGACCGATTTTCACGAAACTCATTACACAATTGACACAACACAATGAAATACATTCAGTTAAAATTTCAAAAATTTTTACCCACACGCTAAAAAGTTACGAACAATTGCGTGTGTCCAAATTTCATCGAATACAGTCTTTAATCCATCTTTGCATATAAAAATGAATTTCTGTTAGTCTGTTTCTCTGGCCATTATAGACTCGGTAACTACAGAACCAAATGGCGTGAAAATTTGTGTGCAGGGGTTTTTTGGGCTGAGGAAGGTTCCTATGATGCTTCGAGACCCCTCCCTTCTCTGAAAGAGTGGATCTCATACAAATGAAACACAAATTTCAAGCAAACAAGAGAATTATACAGGCAACTAAATGTGTGTTTCTCGGGTAAAACGCATGTTCTGATAGAAGATTTAACGCCTTCTTATTCAAGAAAAATTCATAAAACTCATTCCGATAAACAACCACAAAAACGCCAGTTCTATTAAATTTCTATTCTGTTGCAAGCGTAGCAGCGCTCCCAAAGGGTTTAACAAATATAATGTAAATGGTATTTACATTTTTAGATGTTGCCACAATTATCGTTTTTTTTTTCATTATGTTCAAGTTTATGCTGTGTTAGTTTTGAGCGAATTACTTGATAAACACCGGACCATACCTACCTTAACCAGATTGGCATTGATATTTCCATTCTCGCCTTGCTTCAGCACGATCCGGAAGTGATCATAGGGAGATACATCCCGGTATCAGTTCAGCCATCTTTTGTCCATTTTTTCGACTCATTAGTTGAGGAATCCTTTTGCTGGGCTTCCTGTTCATTCTTCTTCCGGATTTGCCCAGGACCAAATACTACTAACCGAACAAAAGTGAAACCAACAATCAATATGTAACTAGCGATTTGAAATTGGTTCACTGTTGTAGAACCCCTTGGTCCGAATTACACCTTGAAGCCAGCACCTTGTTATTCATGAATTTATCAAATCTCAATCTGAAAATTTCTCGACAACAGTTACTTATTAAAACAGACGTATCTGATTTTGTAAATAAAGAGCAGAAATTGGATTCGAACGTTAAATTCTTGAAACCCTTCAAACTTTCATACAAACTTGGACCACCAACATAAGAAATAATATGGGATGGTAATGCTGCTTTCCGTGAGGGTGCTGAGAGTTTTGAAAAGTTTGCGGTATCCTCAGGGCATCTTCAGTGGTGGTCTATTTTTGGAACAACTTTATACTTAATTTGCATCAGCAAAACTTGAATAGACCAGCTTCGCGTTCCTCGCACCGGTGTTGTATTTTTCGTTGCTAAACACGCCAACACCTGATCAGAAATATTTTTATCAGAGATCGCAGATTTTTCGCAAACTTTTAGCTAAGAATGGGTTTGACCAAATAATGTTTACTGCCAGTAGTGCGGCGTAAGCAGATGGCGAGGAATACCTGCTCTTTTGTATGCCTGAAGGATTAACGACATCGCGGAAATGCTATTTATTTCACAGAAATTCCACCAACTTATTAAAAGTTCAGCAAATCGACCATTTTCTCAGATTTTTTTCAATTTCTCGTAAATAAATAAAATAGTTGTGATATTGAAATGAAAGATGTACCAACTGAAACTCCAAATAAATTCTGGGAAACTAAATCTGCTTCTGAAAGTTCCGGTAATTTCCAAAAAGTTGTGTCAATTCCATGGACGATCAGCAAACTTTTTGGAAGCTCAACCAAGTTTCCAGAAACGTTGAGAATTTTTCGGCAATTCAATGGACTTCTCTGATGTCCCACCGCTTCTATTCTCAAAAGAGAGTGATCAAACTTTATGATTATCTTGAAACTTCCAATAAGTTTATTCAACTTCCGAGAAGCTTAATCAACTACTGTTAAGTTCATTATATATCCACCCAATCTTCATAGATATTCCGAAGTTCATAGTAATTCAGAAAATAATTTTCAAAGAGCTTGTTTAGTTTCTAGCAGCTTATATAAGTTCTGATCAATTCATGCTAGTGCCGAGACTGTTTAAAGGCTGTAAAGCTTGCTTCAGATAGAATTGGAACAAAAACAATTGCCTGTATTTCAGTTATTTATTATTGAATTCAAGATCTTTTTTTATACAAATGTAGCGTTTTCTTTATACTTTTAAGAAAAAATACGGATAAAATTATTCGTCACGGTTTCGAAGGAATTCTCGATTTTTTCCTGTAACACGGCTCATTAGGCGGCGCACACCTTCTTCGTCCATCGTTTTAGCTATCTTATTCCACCAGGTCTTCATCTGATTGATGTCTTTGACAACCTTTCCCTTTGCCTTGAGTCTCCTCTTCATGATTGCCCAGTATTTCTCAATAGGGTGGAACTGGGGGCAGTTGGGTGGGTTGAGGTTTTTAGGAACAACTTGGACCCCTTTCTCTGCATACCATTCTTGAACGACTTTGCTGTAATGACAGCTTGCCAAATCTGGCTAAAACATTACAGGATGGTCGTGGGATCGAATGAACGGCAAAATTCGTTTTTGGAGACACTCTTTTTGGTATAGTTCCGACGTCATTGTCTTATTTGTAACGAAAACTTTCGTTTTTTTACCACAGCTGCAAATGCCCTGCCAAATCATTAATTTTCGTGCAAGTTGTTTGCAAAAACAAATTTAAATTTAGCTGGAACATCCCCCCGAGCCGTTGCCAAGTAAAATTTTTGACCTGGGATTTGCCCGAAGTCAGCCTTGACATAGGTTTCATCGTCCATCAGAAGACACCCGTCGAGCTTGGTCAGCACCTGGTCGTATAGCTTCCGAGCACGGATTTTGGCCACACTATTCTGTTTTATGGTCCGATTTGGCTGTTTGCTAGCTCGATACGACTTGATTTCTTCCCGGAGTCGAGTTCTTCTCACGGTACTGTGGGCAGCACCGAATTTTCTGGCCAAATCACGGTCCGACAGATTGGGATTCCTCTTAATCGTCTTCAAAATCTTACCACGCAGTTTCCGGTCGACAGTTCTACTCCGACGATTGGCTTGAGGCTTCCGAATCGTCGTCAATGTTTTCTTATACCGTTTGATAACGCGCCATATGGTATTTCTGGGCAATTTCAGCTGTTTAGCTAGCCTAGATGCAGACCACAATGGATTTTCCAAATAACTGTGCACATTTTTTTCCCTTCTTTCGGCTTCCATGTTGATTGTTTACAAAGTACAGTCGATTTGCGGAATGTCAAAAACACATACGTGAAGCTGACAAAATTCCCGACACGTGGGCGCCAAGAACTTCCAAATCCGTCCTCCAGGAGCGCCACAATATGAGCAAAAGTTTGTTCCAATTCTAAATGAAGCAAGCCTTAGAATTTGCAATTCAACAATATAATATTGTAGAAGGAGATGTTAGCTCATCACCATAAGGCACTATGAGTAGACAGTAATGTTTGCTAGAATGAGAGATATGAAGAGAAAGTGTTGAAAGTTCCGTCAGTGTACGGTAGGCTGGAAATAGAATAGAAGTATAGAAAATTGAGTGAAAGGGCATGGCTAAAGTAGTACTCGAACCATGGACGTTACCTTTGCCTAACATCCCACTGCAGGGTAGGTCGAGGTACGGACGAATCCGCCACCTCAACAGGCAAAATTAACGTGTTGAATCGCGCTCATGTACCACTAATAGCTTTGTGATAGTTTCTAGTGGTAGTTTGTATGCACTCTGTTTTAATACGCATATGGGAGAGGAACCCTCTCCTTTTTGGGTTTGTTTTGATTCGCAACGTCTGAGATCACTTAAGTTAGTCCCCGCACGGAGAATACAAAACATAACAGTAAGAGAATACAGTGTTTCAAACAATTCCTAGAAAAAGCAAGGATTTTTCGAACTCCGAAAAATACAAATTGAATCTATCTTGAAGATAACATCGGTTTTCCCTAGAAAGCTTATCAAAACTTCCCTAGTAAAATGTACCCTCTCTCCCAGAAGATAAGGCGAGCAAAACACGGACACTTTTCGGCTCATAAAGATACGTCAGCTTCGAAGCTTTTTTGGAACGAAAATCACCGGAACAATCTCGGCAACAGCCAAAAAAATAAAAGGTATTCGGCCCATCGGTCTACATTCAAAATTTTGTTGGTTTGCGCGAGGGTTTACAATAGTTAACATAAGTTTTTGTTTTGTAAAAGCTGCAGTTTTATTCATTAATTGGTACACGGGTAGAAATTGAACTCAATTTGGGAGGCCACATTATTCAGTTGCGTGGGAACTGCGACTCAGTTACTTTAAATGTGGCATCACTCATAGACTGAGTAACTCCTCTTATTACGAAACTGAATCGCAGTTCCCATGCAACTGGGTTAAATGGCATCTCGAATGGAGTTCAATTTCTAGCCGTGTATTATCAAGAAGCGTGAAGTTTTTTGGAACGGCCATTTTCTTTTTCCAAATTGCTGCAAGAATAGATCAAAACCTATACCAGTTTAAAAATGATGCAAAATAGATCCGGTATAAAACCAAATTTACAACACCGGTGCAGCGATGTTTCCTGCGTTTGGTCTAAAAGAATAAATCCAATCCACAATTTGGATCGCCGTTGAAGATGCCCTTAGTTAAAAAAATGTAGCCCATCCATTTCGACGCCGGCCGCCTCTTGCATTTGACCGACAGCCGAATCGACTGCCATCGTTTATTTCAACCATCGCAATTTGTAGCATCTAAGAAAAACTCCATCATTTAATTTATGTTCCGTAATCAGATTTCGCAAACAATTTATTGTTATCTCTCAACAACCATTAAATTTGCTACATTTCTCATCCCAGCCTTAATCTGGACAATGAAATCGCTTCGGAACTCAATCTGTTTTGCTATAAAAATGAGACTCTTTTTCTGTCATCCTCCAAATTGTTCCATCTCGTTTTCATTCTCACTCCAAATGCTGACGCTTCGCACAAAACAAAACCAAAAAATCCCACTTTTCTACGGCACCGACTTCATCAGTATCCGTCCATCTTCCGGCCCGTATCAAGCTGCAGAAGAAAACCTCGCTCGGTCACATTTTGCAATAACAAACATACAATAAAAACCATGTTGGCCACTGTTTTTGCTCCCGAACTCGCCTCTGGAGTTAGGTCCACTCTTCGCAAAACTCTTCCCAATGAGTTGTTGTCTCTGTTATCGGAGGTTTTCCACACGATGCTGCCTCTGCCTCGCCTTGCTGGCCGAAAAAAGCGAGAACAGCGAAGACACAGATGCGCAAACATCGCTTCAGCTTGATAACCCCCCGTTTGCCGAATTGCCTCTTGACCACCACCTTGGAGCTGCCAAAAACCAACCAACTGCATTCATTATCCGAGCGAAATCCGCCAGCCGCAGTTGAAGCGACCGGAATAGCGTTCGATTTCGAATGCCGTGGCCGCAGCGAGAGAATCGACGCTTCCGGGTATGCTGATGAGTGCAGTCCTCGGTCGGACGCATCAGCTGATCAACGACTTCTGCGGGCCGACAACCGGACAGTGCGAAGCAGTTGCATACAAGTCGGGCGCATGCGCTCTCCTGTGAACATCTCCTGACGTTTCGTTCTAGTACTGCTTTATTATGATGGGGAGGTGGAGGCACTCATTGCTGTGAGTTACCGGTTGAGGAAAACAAGCGGAAGAAGCAACAGCTCCCCTGGGATGATTATGTAGCTCGTCGTTCTTATGTCGATGCATAATTTACTCAAGGTCAAATCCATTGCCGATTTGAGGAAGGTTCTGGGATTGGGAAATTGTCGATTTTTGATTATGAAGTGGATTGGGGATGATTTCGAATGTGAGAAGCGCACACGTGTTGGAAAATCGATTGTCCGAAAGATTGAGCTTTGAGGCAGGAGAGGAAGAGAGAGAGAGAGAGCTAGGAAATGACTCAATTCGGGTTGCACTGCTTTCTATTTCAGGAAGGCCAATTTTGCTATCATCAGAACTGGGAAAGCACGGGTGGGTTTTGATTCCATTTCGCAATTGCAAAAACAATGACATGTTCCTTGATGATGACGGCCAACGAACGAACGACCGACGAGCAGCTCGCTCAGAATTCAACTTGGATAATGGGAAATAAACAGCCGGCGGAGGTTCGAGGCTGGTCCGTCGTTGTCAGTCGTCAGAGTGTACGGTCGATTGGATGTAAGTGAGCCATGAATGGACGAACTTTCAGGCCATGTGTCCGCTGTCGTTTGGGCCGGTACGTCACAGTTCATTTGGGATTCTTGATTTGAATTGTTTTTTTTTTGTTTAGCGTCCTCGATGGAAGGCCAAAGTTTTCAGCTAAACGCACACTGGGGTGGCTGCATACGAAAGCCGGACGAAAATATAGAACTGAAATTGTCATTTAAAGGGTGTCCACGATGAAATTGCCACACACAAAATTGATTCGCAAAATTCGAGTTTTCATCCGATTGCCATCAAATTTGCAGGGATTGAGAAATAACTATTAAACTTCATTTTACCATTCTACTCGTATTTTATTTACAGTCCATACGCAAAAGCCCGCACCTTGGCCTTAACCCCGGCCATAAGATTCTGCACAACCTGTGAATCAACCGTTTTTTGCATGTAAACCCATACTTTCTTCAGTTCCTCGACTGTCTTCACTACCTTAGGTCGTTTAAGAAGGTGCTGCTTCATAATCGCCCAGTACTTCTCGATGGGGCGGAGCTCCGGAGTGTTGGGAGGGTTGAACATTTTCGGCACGAAATTGACCTTATTGTCCGCATTCCACTTCAGCACGTCCTTGGAGTAGTGGCATGAGGCCAAATCCGGCCAGAAGATTGTTGGGACGTTGTGGGCCTTCAGGAGAGGAAGCAGCCGCTTCTGGAGGCACTCTTTTATGTACACCTGTCCGTTCATCGTGTCCTGGGTCACGAAAGGTGCACTCCGCTTCCCGCACGTGCAGATGGCTTGCCAAACCAGGAATTTCTTCGCAAATTCGGAACGCTGAACTTATCCTTGGCCGTGAAAAACAGGTTGCCGGGGATCTGTTTGAAGTCGACCTTCACATATGTTTCGTCGTCCATGATGCAGCATTCAACTTTCGTCAGCATGTTGAGGTACAACTTCCTGGCACGGGTTTTAGCGAACTTGTTCTGCTTCTCGTCGCAATTAGGGGCCTTTTGTACCTTGAACGTTCGAAGCCCAGCCTTAGTTTTGGCCTTCTGGACAAAACTTCGGCTTAGGTGCAGCTTCTTAGCCATATCCCGAACGGAGGCGTTCGGATTTCGGTTGAAGGCCCCAACTACGCGGTTGTGATTTTTGTACGGTGTTGTACGGAATACTTTTTCCTTCACTTCTAGGCTTCCGATCGGTGGTCAACCGTTCCTCGAACCGCTTAATCACTCGCGACACCGTGGAATTTGCGATTCCCAACGTTTTAGCGATGGAACGATGCGAGAGATCCTTGTTCTCATGATGAATGCGCAAGATTTTATCACGCACGAGCTGTTCTTTCGACTCTATTTCCACGAGTTTTGATCACAGGACTTGCAGGATGTAAATAATGCACTATGAACTAAATCCACCCAAATTTTCATTAAATTCTACTCAACGGTTAAAAAGTTAGAGCAATTTCATAGTGTGGCAATTTCATCGTGGACACCCTTTATTGCAAATTTACGGGTGCTGAATACAAATTTTACATCGAAAATATATTAGCACGAAGAATTGAACTTATGAACACATTCCACCTGGGCTTCATAAGACTCTTAAAGCTAGATGCAAAGTAAATTTGGACGCATTCAAGTGATCATAACTCAAGAATTAACCCTTATGTGATCGACAAAAAAAAACACCTTTAAGTGATCGACAGGGAACCCGGGTACCCACCAAATTCAAGTGATTATAACTCTGGCTATTATTGACCGATTATAATTCTTTTGGCATCGTTAGATTCCAAAACTCATTGGCTTCAGGGAAATTATCAGCAATGACCATTTGAATTCATCTGGTTACCGTGGCTGTGGTCCGGTACGAAGGCACTATTTGGAAACAACTATTAAATTTCCGGAAATGGATGTCAAAATCTATGGAATAATTCCAAGACACCATTTCTATTCCATTGTGGGCCATTTGCCGACTTGTTCCTGCATCGGCCATTCTGTAACAGGTTCCCGTGGGGCCTCGAGTGGCCATGAACATATTTAAAAAGAAACCCTGGCAATATGGATATCAAAATTCATGAAATTTCGCCAGTACGCTATTTCTCAACATTTTGTAGCTATCGGATGATTTGTCCTCGGACCGGTCAATCCGGAACAGGTTCCCGTGGGGCCTTGATTGGCCATGAACATTTTCAGTAGATACCCGTGGCAATATGGGTATCAAAATCCATAAAATTTCTCCAGTAAAATATTTCTTTACGTTTTTTGTGGCTATCTGATGATTTATCTTAAGACCTGTCAATCGAGTGGTTATGAACATTTTAAGAAGGAAACCTTAACAATGTGGTTATCAAATTTCCAACGTTTCTCAACGTGTTGTGTCCAGTTTTGTTCATGGCCACTCGAGGCCTCACGGGAATTGTTTCGAGATGAATGTTCCGAGGACAAATCATCAGATGCCAAAAAAAGTTGAGAAATAGCTTTCTGGTAAAACTTCATGAATTTTGATGCCCACATTGTCAAGGTTTCCATCTAAACATGAACATGGCCAGTTGAAGCAAAACAGAAACCTGTTCCGGTAAAACAGGTCCGAGGACAAATCATCAGATTGCCACTAAACGTTGATAAATAGCCTTCTAGCGAAATTCCATGAATTTTGATACCCATATTGCCAGGGGTTTCCACTGAAAATGATCATGGCCACCCGAGGCCCCATGGGAACCTGTTACAGAATGGCCGTTCCAGGAACAAGTAGGCATATGGCCCACAATAGGATAGAAATAGTTTCTAGGAGTTATTCCTAATATTCTGACGTCCATTCTTGCAAACTCAATAGATGTCCTGGTATTGTGACTCTGTACAGGAATACAGCCCCGGTAACCCGGATTTACGGGAACCAGATGAATTGAAATGGTCATTGCCTATAATGTCCATAAAGTCAATGAGTTTTTGAATCTAACGGTGCCAAAAGAATTATAATCGGTCAATAAAAGCCAGAGTTATGATCATATGAATTTGGTGGGTACCCGGGTACCCTGTCGATCACATAAGGGTTACAACATACACGGTTGATCAAAACGTCATACAAAAAGGTAATTATTCAACTAAATTTCTCACATTTCACTAATTTCATTTTAACGCGAACTCATTTCATTTTAAACGCATTTGTTGTGCATTTATCACTTATTCACCGCATCCTCAAAGTTTTCGCTTGACAATTGCCCAATATTTTTCGATCGGTCTGAACTCAGGGCAATTCGGAGGATTAATGTCTTTGGCGACGAAATCAACATTGTTTCCAGCATACCATTCTAGTACTTTCTTAGAGTAGTGGCAGCTGGCTAGATCAGGTCAAAACAACGCTGGTCTTGTGTTGCCGAATGAAGGGTAAAATCCGCTTTTTCAGACTCTCTTTAATGTAAACCTTCGACGTCATTGTGTGAGATGTGATGAAAACCTTGGTTTTAAGGCCACAGCTGAAGATTCCTTGCCAAATCATTAGTTTCCGAGCAAACTTATCAGCAAAAACAAATTTATACTTGGAAGGGACATCCCCACGACCAGTTTCCAGGAAACATTTTCGTCCGGGGAGTTGTTTATATGTTTCATCATCCATTAAAATACAGCTATCAAATTTCGTCAAAACTCGTTCGTATACAAATCGTGCTCGCTTTTTGGCTACGAAATTTGGTTTCAGGGTGCGTTAGCATCCGACTGGCACAAAAAGATTTATATCCTTCTCTTGAAAGGATGCTACGCACGGTGGAAAATTTGGAATCGTATCTCTTTGCCAAATCACGTATGGAGACACCTGGGTGGACTTTTACGTATATCAACACCTTTCTCGTCAGCTGTTTGTCCCTAGTGCCAATTTTATGATAAATACGCTGTGCTCTATCCACACTCAGAGTATCCTTGTAACGTTTAATTGCAAGATACACCCTCACTTTTGCAATTTTTCAAGGCAGACCACGAAGGATTCTTTAGATGTTTCTCATGTTCCATGATCCTTAATTTCAAGATGCATTGCACTTTTCACCAATTTCTTCGTCAATAAAACATTAACAAATGCCTGTTAAACGTTTTTTGTTCCAACTTCCAGGGAGGCGGTGGTGTATTAAACCGTGCGTCCAGTTTTACTTTGAATCGAGCTTTAAAATCTTTTTTGGCGAAGGCAAACGACTGTGTTTTGCGTACTTCTGTATTGTTTTTAATTTTTCAAGCATTTGGTGATGAACGATCAAGATTAATCCTACATGATAAGGTTGAGCTAGTTTTTACCACAACAATCCTGAAAAAACTTTTTTTTATGTGCATCTAAGTAGACTTAAATTTACATTTTTTTTAAGAGTGCAGTTATAAAGTTGTTATAAGAACAGTGAATTTACAGTGAATGAAAAAAAAAATTTCAATTTCTATTTGTACTAAGGAATGTATCAAAAACGAACTATCCACGTACATTTGCATTGTACGCGTGTTTCTGTGATGGGTTGTGTTCATCATAGCATGCTGTTTGTTCGTCAGTCATCTTTTGTTGTTAACTTTTTAAAATCCATCGCGCGTTTAAAATGACGTGAAAATTAAGGATTAAGGAAAATTTGTACACATGGCTCATGAAAAGGGAGTAACTATGTGACAGTTGGCGTAGCGTTTTGGAATTCATCATACGAGTGTAAAATCTATCAGAACCAAGTTTGGAGAGCACTGTTCTTCGATTAAACTGCTAGGAAGAGGCAGAAAACCCGGATCTTAAACTTGATCAGAAAATGGTAGCTCTAATTTGGAAGAACAAATCAATGTCGATACGCGATTTGGCCAATGAGGCGGGAACCAGCATCGGAATGATTCAACGTATCAAGAAACGGAACAAGGGCCAACAAGGGCCCGGAAATTGTATTCGCGAGTTTTGCAGCAACCGGATGCATGTATTTTGATGGACGGTGAAACTTATGTCCAAGAGAATTCAAAAATCTTTCTAGATCCACAATATTATTCTATTACACCGTCGTAGGGGAGGATGCTATGCAGACAAGTCAATTCAAGTGGAGAAGTTAGGTCAAAAAGTGCTGGTATGGCAAACAATATGTTCCTGCGGTATGAAGTCTGCCAGTTTTTACACTACCATAACAATGAATACGGAAATCTCTCGATCTGAGTGTCGTCTTTTGAAGCTACGTTTATTTCTCTAGGCCGGATTTAGCGTCGGCGCATTACGCCAAAACAACTCTCAATTGGCTCACGGGAAGAGGTACAGATTTTGTTGAGAAAAACATCAATCCGCCAAATCACCCTCAGCTTCGGCCCATCGAACGATTTTGGGAGATTGTGGAGAGAGTCTTCGAAAACATTGGTAAAGCAGCTGAGAATATGCTGGAGTTCAACAAATTTGGGATAAGGCGTCCAGAAAATGTGAAGAAACGGAACTTGATGAAAAGTGTTCGATTAAAAATTTGTAAATTCGTGGAAGAATAATATTAATTTCATCTTCACATTGTTCAAGGGCAATCCCGTACAATAAAGAATTATCCATTTGTTTGAATAAAACATCATTTTTTATATGATTAGAAAGAAAAATATGTGGATAGCTTATTTTCAACACAGTCCTTAGCAACGCGTATTGAACTAAAATTTCTTTTCTTCCTTAATCTATATCTATATAAATATAAAAATGAATTTCTGTCTTTCCGTCTGACCCTTAAAGACTCGGAGACTACTGTACCGATTGTCGTGACCATTTGTATGCAGGGGTTTTTGGGACCGGGGAAAGTGGGGCTCTCATAGAAATGAAACAGACATTTCTGCATACCTCGAGACAATGTATCTAGACTTCTCAGGCAAATGGAACCAAATTTGGCATGTAGAGGTTTTCGAAGGCACGTGTGATATAAAGGAAACAGCCATTTCTTCATAACTCGAGACCCTCCTCCCTCTGAAAGGGCCTTCCTTCTCTGAAAGGGGAGCTCTCATACACATGATACACACATTTCAACCAAACATGAGAATTATCTAGGCAACTAGAATACAAAATGTGCATTTCTCGGGTGAGAAGTATATTCTCATATAGACTGTTCCAGAAAGTATAAGCACACATTCAAAATAACAAAAAAGCCATGTTCTTCTAAGTTTTAATAATTTTATTTGGCAAAACATATTTGTATTTGTGTTTTATATGATATTTTACTCTCGTTTAATCAAAATATTTAATCATAGCCAAGACTCGTAACTTTTTCTCGCACATGACCCATTAGCTTCTGCACAGTGGTACTTCCCACCAATTTGACCAATTTTGGCCAATCTTTTTCAAATTTTTGGATGTCGTCCGCTGGTTTTATGAATTTTCGAAGCTTTGCTTTGGTTAAAGCCCAAAAAGTCTCGATGTGCCGTGCCTCCGGGCAGTTCGGCGGATTCATGTCTTTCGGCACGCAGCATACATTTTGACTTTTGTACCATTCTAAAGTGTCCTTTGCGTAATGACATGACGCCAAATTAGGCCAAAGCACTACTTGACATTCGTGCTGTCTGATCATCGGCAATAATCGCTTCTGGAGACATTCTTCAACGTATTTCTGAGTGTTCATCGTCTCCGTTGTGATGTACGGACTAGGTGTTTTACCACACTCGCATATTGCTTGCCAAACCATAACCTTCTTACCGAATTTTTCGGTAAAAATTGCCTTCTCCGTTTCGGGAATGTCTTTGTCTTCGCTTACAGTATATAATTGTAGTTCGGGAAGCGTTTTGTAATCTAGTTTCACACACGTTTCATCGTCCATTATTATACACCCAGAATATCTACACAATAACGAATCGTAGAGTTTGCGGGCCCGTGGTTCAACGGACGCGGCCTGTTTTGGGTTCCTTTTGGGTTTTTTCTGCTTTCGGTATGTTTTTAACTCAAGTCTTTCTTTGGCACGCATGACGTTACTCGACGAGGTCCCTAGTTTTTTCGCAACATCCCGAACGGAAGTCGCTGGTTTTCGCTTGTAGACATCCCCGATCTTTTTATCGATATCCGGACTAACAGGACCGGATTTCTGACGACTCTTTGGCGCATCTTCAAACGTACACTGTTTTCTATATTTTCGACGCTTACACCCTCTTCGACGCTCCGACGTTTACACCCTCTTCCTTGGCCAATTTTCTCAAGGAGAGTCCGCTCACAGTGCACCATTTGGGCACGATACTTTTTCTTTGTTTCGGTGTAAGACCGCGCATTGTGATTTTGATTGCTATGTCATTCAGAAGTGTGCAAACAGAAGGACGCAGCCAAAACATGTTGAAGTATTTCATTATATTCAAAGTGACCGTTAAAATAAGGTGTGCTTATACTTTCTGGAACAGTCGTTAGATGTTTGAACCTCTTCTTAGTAGAGAAAGAGGGAAGTTTAACCTACTCTCAGTAGTACATTATGCACAAGAAGTCAATCTAAGCCGTAGTTTGACGATAAAAAAATGTCTATGAAAGACTTCTACACAGAAAGAAAAACCATGGTAGAAACTACCGATCCAAGGGTTAAATTAAAAACACAAAAAAAAATGGGGGTCTGAATCGGTACAGGTTTTGCCTGAAGCATCCATGACCAGACAGAAACTTCGTAAGGTGAAAGTTTACCTCTTCATGCTTCCTTTCCAGCCAGAACGCCAGATCCGGTATGAGCAGGTGCATTCATTGACCGTTCTCTTCCCTGTCCCATTTTCGCTGTCATTTGTCCATTGTCCTAGCTATCACCAGCTTCTTAACTACTCTGATATTTTTCCGCTGATAACCCTCACTGTCCTCCAACAGAGTGGTACCAATTGGTTATACCAACAATCAATATGCAACTAGCGATTTGAAATTGGTTCACTGTTGTAGAACCCCTAGGTCCGAAGTACACCTTGCAGTCTGCACCTCGCAATAATTCTTGCGCTTTTCTGTACCTTTCGGTACTAGTATCTTTGTTATTGTTTTGATTCGCTATGTTATTTTGACACAATACTTGAGGGTGTGTTGGTGAGAGTTTCGTTACTAGGGGCGAATCATCAAGCTTGGGACCGAGCTTGGGACCGATGTTCTAGTACTGACTGAGCCAAGAAAAATATCATATTTGATTGGGACCTACTGGTCTTAGAGTTAGTCTATGGTTATACCATAGACTAACTCTAAGACCAGTAGGTCCCATATAAAAACGATTTTTTTCTTGGCTCAGTCAGTACTAGAACATCGGTCCCAAGCTCGGTCCCATGCTTAATAATGCGCCCCTAATAATGAACTCACATGAACACACTCTCAAATATTCTGTCAAAATAACACAGCAAATCAAAACAAAGGCGCAAATATGTATAACAAGGTGCTGGCTTCAAGGTGTAATTCGGACCACGGGGTTCTACAACAGTGAACCAATTTCAAATCGCTAGTTGCATATTGATTGTTGGTTATACCATTAGGCTGATGCAAAATTCGAAATATTTGCTCCCCTAAGCTTAATCGACGCCAATTTGGGTCCTGATAGTCCCCAAAAATTTTTAACACATTTGGTTTTAATTTGGCTTTGCACACGCTATTCAAAGTTTGTATGGGAATTAGTATGAAGAATCTCAAACTTACATATCCTGATCCCTAACATCTTGATATTATGTCCTTAAACCAAATTTTATAAAGATTCATATAGTGTAAGTTGTCAACTATCAAAATGCCGAAGACACCTGACATGTAAATTTTATACAAAAATAGTTATTCAACAAATATAATAATAAGAAGTAAAAATATGTAATGTACATAAAATACATAAATATAAAATATATAAAATAAATATAACAATATAAATCAAATAAAATACATAAAATATATAAATATAAAATATAAAAAACATATAAATAATAAGAAAACAAAAATAAGAATAGAACATCATACCTAAAGTGTGTATTTTATGGTTTATTGAATAACTAATTTTGTATAAAATTTACATGTCAGTTGTCTTCGGCATTTTGATAGTTGACAACTTACACTATATGAATCTTTATAAAATTTGGTTTAAGGACATCATATCAAGATGTTAGGGATCAGGATATGTAAGTTTGAGATTCTTCATACTAATTCCCATACAAACTTTGAATAGCGTGTGCAAAGCCAAATTAAAACCAAATGTGTTACAAATTTTTGGGGACTATCAGGACCCAAATTGGCGTCGATTAAGCTTAGGGGAGCAAATATTTCGAATTTTGCATCAGCCTATTATACCATACTGCTTCCATTGAAATAGTTCTGTTCTCACTTAGGACTTGCGTAGCCATGAGCCTGAATGTACTGTTTAACTTCACTCGTTTTCTATTGGTTCCCAGCACTGATACCCAAGCTGTACCTTCGTATCTCATTATTGATGATGAGACACTATTTAGAGCCTGCTGATAAACACGTAGACTTATTTTCGAAACTCATATCCCCCCTTTTTCTCCTTGGTTTTTTTTTTTAAATTTTGTGTGGAGCGTTGGCTTTGGTAAGAACCCCACTCCTCTCAAAATAAAAAATCTACGTTGTTTATGAATAGCTACCTAGCCAGAAGACGCCGCTAGCTACAGCTAGGTCCTTTGGTATTTGTCATGATTCTGGCTACCGCATAGATGACGTTCTCCGCCTTCCCACAGGAATAATTTTCGTAGCTGTTGAAGTTTCTCAGCCTCTGCTTGCTCTCCGTACATTTTGTCAGCCTGTCCTCTCCAGAAGTCTCCCAAGCGTATACAACAGGCCTATACGATGCTGGATCCCCCGGAGGGTTTCCTGGCTGTGGAAGCAACACTAGCTTCTGTAATTTCCACCCGTCTGGGAAGTGGCCTTCGTTAAGACAATTCAGCAGCACATCCCTGAACATGTCCGGAAACGCCGATTTTTTTTTGATTTTTTCCGGAAATACCCGCTTTCAGATCCACGATTTGTATTGCATTCTTGCCGTAGTACTAACTGGATCCGGGCTGTTCCATTCGAAAACTTTGATGTGAAAATATTTGCCGAATAGTGAAGTGCTACTTCTGTAGTGACATAAATGCATCCTTCAGCATCACAGGGAAGCCTTCCAAATGAAGACTGAAATTCAACAACAATATCCGGTGAGATCTATCTGAATTAGAACGATACTATTAAATACGTGCCATCCTCAAAACAATAAGATTTGAAGATGAAAGTGTATGCACAATACCTATATCCACTTGATGTTTGTACTGTGTTTATGCGGGGTTTGTTGTAAGTGAAGGTGACCTCGGAATGGACGTGAGTAACCAGGCATTCTGAAATGGGTCACTGGAACCCAACAGAGCTATCACTTTCCAACTCTCGGGCTAAAAATGTTTGTCGAGTCGACAACACTTCGTTTAACTGCAAACATTTTCCTGCCATAAAATCACAGCGTTGGATTGTAAATACACACACACACGCGCTTTCAGAACCACGTTAGGGATTTCGTCCGATTCGGGTGAACTCTTCACGACGTTACTTCTTTACGGTGTACGTGGGAAAAGTCCATCAGTTTTCCTGGATATACGCTGCAGGCATGATCTTCGCCATCACAATACGGTACGCGTCGCCTCTGGGGTTAGCATCAGCGTCTTGGCACAGCTCCTTTGAGCAGTTCGTCTTACTCAGTCTTATCTGTGGTTTTAATTCGTCACCCCACGCACCTCTCTGTCTGCTGTGGTTTTAGCTCTCTGGACACGCTCTCTGGTTCCGAGACAAATAGCCCGGAGATTGTGTGTGTGTGTGTGTGTGTGTGTGTGTGTGTGTGTGTGTGTGTGTGTGTGTGTGTGTGTGTGTGTGTGTGTGTGTGTGTGTGTGTGTGTGTGTGTGAAAAGGGATGGAAAATCAGCAAACAGACACCTGAACAACTCTGGGAATGAGGATGAGGGTGCCAATTCCTCGACCCACTAAAAACCCATCCGTGCCTTGAGCCGCGACCCTCCCCGGAACAACTTTTCACGATGATTTTTTTGAAGGGGGCTTTTGTGCACTACGCACCCACTGTGTTCATTTTACTACTTCGCCCTTTTGTTGTTTGGTGGCCCCTGCGACCTGCCGTTAGTCGTTCCACCATTTTAATTGGAGATCAAGGACAATCTGAGAGGCTGCCGTTCATACCGCGTCTCAGATGTCCCGAGCCCGGCAAATCTTCTAAACCAGATTGTCCGGAGTCGTGCCGTGACCGCTTACGGTAATCATGCCGGATCTCGCGCCACTGAAGCGAGGATATGCGATGAACACATGTTCCTCTGCTTCCTCAACTCCCGCACACTCGGTGCATGCGGAGGACTGTGCATTGCCATTTTATGCAGCTACTGTCTGAAGCAGCCACGTACACTTAGCATTATATGCTGAGCTTCGTCTTTCTGAAACCGAGATCCGCACAGCCGACCTCTCGGTTTCGTTCTCGGCATTATTATGTTAACCGATAATCTCGGCTTGGATCAAACTGAAAACTCATTTAGTTAGCTGGGAATTTCGGCATGAGCAAACTGATATATCGGTTAAAATTCAAAACAAACAAAAATGAGGGTTACCGAGACTTCGGTAACTCAAAACAAGAGTTCACATGAAAGTCAATTATTTGTTGCACTCTGATAATAAGGCCTAAATAGGCTCTTGTTCGCTATAAATAACATTTAACATCGGAAGAAGTACATCGAGAAGAAATGACCGAAAATAAAGACCAATTGGGGGCAACGAATAGGAAAAACGCAACAATAGGCATCCAAAGACTTCAAGGTTTC
>JASCZW010011111.1:0-33319 GCA_034211315.2 Aedes japonicus | reverse complement strand
AAAAGTTTTGATGTTCAATTAGGAGTCACCCCATAACTGTGTATTTTGATTGCTAGCATTGTTGTAGGCAGAATAATCGAGTATTTGGGGTGAGTCGTGATCCCTGAAGATGCTCTACCATTCTCGCGGAATAAAACGCAATTAAAAACTACGATATTCATTCGTCCTCCAGCTGAGATAAATAATTATTTGAACTGTTCAACCAATAAGTGAATGACACGAATTTTAACGGAAACCCCTGCTTTTACTCTCCCATTCCAGCTCTCCTCCAGCCAAATGCGATCGCAACAACAGCGGCATCAGCGGCATCAGCAGCAGCAACAGCAATCCTCCTCCAGCATATCGTCCGTCTCATCGTCCCTCTCGGCAGGCGGAGTTGGACCTTCGTCCTCCCTCGCTTCGATCGTAGCGGTCGGTGGCAGCGGGAGCCTGCTGTCCCTCCAGCCCTTCGCGCTCAACAGCAGCAAACCCCACCCTCGGACGCACCCCGTTTCCACCAGCAATATCGGTTCAACGTCTAGCACCACAAGTTCAACGCCAAATCCGTGAAACGCAGGAACTGATCAAGGACTCCTGCTCGCAGCTGTACTCCACCGGCTACGGCGGTCCCGGGCCACCCCGATGGCTCCGCTCCGGACGAACGCAGCGGCAGCGGCCAACGCGGTGGCGGCGGCCCGGGCGGCAGCTGCTGCCGCCGTCGCTTCCGGTGGCAACCGGCGACCACCCACGACACTGGAGACGCAGTATTCGCAGGAACTTTCGTGATATCTAGAACAGTAGTGAAAATTGTATTTGTAATTTAAAACCGTTTTTTAAAAACCCGGAACAATGCGATTTCGTTTGTTAACGTTTTCCGAGTCCAAATATTCCCGGATTTTGGTTCTCTAGCAAGCCTTGTAGAATACGGTATTTTCATTCGCTTACGCGCACTGCAGCAGATATTATATAGTAGATGGAACACTCGGTTTTTCGTTCTGTATTCTTAGGAGATTAGGAAAATGAACAAATTAAAGTCGACGGAAGGACAGAGACAACAGTGTTTGTATGAGTGTATGTCGGTGGCATAATATGGTTTAGTTTGTAAGGATTCCGATTCGATGTTCGTCGATCACTTCAATTAGTTGATTGTGTTTCAGCGGCACTCCTGTCGAGTGAGATTCAATTTTTAAAGAGCCACAAGACCAAACAGATGCCGGTTTTCAAGGGGACTTTTATGCGATTTCCATATGCTACCGTTCATTGTTCGCCATCCCATGCCGGAACGCTCGATTTATATGTTGTGTCATCGAACAACAGCAGCCAATGATGATGCTGCAACCGGACCGGAAAATTCGGCATCTGGAAGTTTGTCCCTGCCAACATGAAGAGAGTCCCAACCACGGTGTAGCAAAGTAATTAGTTTTAACTCCATATGTATCCGGATCCGGTGTGTGCATCGTTCGGAGCAGAATCACTTTTTGCTTCGCATCCAGGGGATAATAGCAACGATATACGGTACGGACAGGGGCGCTTAGCGAAGCGAACATAAACCAACAGCGACGGTCGCAATATTTATGGAATTCCCGGATCTAATCAATCTCGTACCTCGTCAAAAGTACCTGCGGTCATTGGTTTAAGCTAATTTGATAAGGAAGGAGAAGTATGTAGGTTAGCAGTCAAACCGCTGCACTGCTGAGGTGATTGGCTCTGCCGTGATCTAATTTATTGAGATGGATGGACGCAACATTTCAGAACGGTAAATTGCAGAAATTCCGTGTTTCGTGTTTCATCACTTTTCAGCAAGAGTTTGTGGCGAATCGCTGTCTGATTTTGAATACCTTTGTGTCTAATTATAACTCAAGACTTTTTTCGGATGGTGATAAAAAATAAAGCTAACAACAGAAATTACTTTTTGATAAATTTCCCATGGAAGGTAATTATTTAAGCTTACTTGCCAAAAAAATCTACGCCCCTGCGAGCGGCCTTCCAGCAGTTAGTGGAACATTCGCCATGGCGGACGAAAACATGCGTGTGAGGCATGTTTTTGAGTTCTTTCTTCGTTTTATTTATCAATTCCTCCTCAGTTTTCGCGACAAAATTGTTGGAGCGGATCTTACGCTTCAGGTTGGCCCAGAAATTCCCGATGGGATGAAGCTGAGGGCAGGTTTGCCGACTTGTGTACCACATCGATATTTAGCCGCTCCATCTCCTGCAACGATCGCTTCGAGTAGTGTAGTATTTGTTGATGAACGACGCAACTTCCGGCAGGCATTTTGTACTATAATTTTTCCCGTTTACGTCCAGTCCGGAGCGAAAGAAAAGCGGCTTTGACATCTCCTTCTCACTGCAGTGATTGTCATCAACATCAGCACCTTCTTGAGAAACTTGGTGTGTGAAATAAACTTCACAAGTCATTGCCAACCAGGTTGAGATAGGCCTCGTCGTCCATCATCACCACCGCCACGTCGCGATTCGCCGGGAAAATCAAGTGGACCATCTTAATCAGCCGCTGCCGCTGCGTCATTGCCTGCAGCTCCGAAACCAGTGGACGCGACTTCCGCTTCCTGGCATGTATGTTCATGTTCGCCAGGTACTTTTTCACTGTTTGGCCGGTTGAACCGAAGTCCCGGCCAAGCGCACGCAGCGATGTAGCCACTTTTCCCTCGGTCTTCCTCTTCAACATCCTTTGGAGCTTCTTGTCGCTCAGGGTCGCCGGCCGTCTGGAACCGGGCTTTCTTTCGATGCTCTGATTGTTATCTAATAGTGCCAAGATGTTGTAGATGCCGGAACGGGAGTATCCGGCGTCCACAAAGTGCCGCACGATGTCCGTTTTCGACGCGGGGGTGCCGATCTTTGAATGCGCACACTTCTGAACGGAGTTGATTCACTGAGTTCGACTCATAGAGCTGTCAAATTTTGTCTACTGACTCATGGGTTACTATGATTGATGCTGCATGGGTTGTTTCGTCAGTGTGGGTGAAACCCATGAGAAATCGGCAAATTCTGTCCATTTTTTTTAATGCAAACGATACTAGTGCTTGGTTGTGATTCGCTAGGCGATGAGTACTCATGCTCTTCCTTTCGAGAAGACTTTTGATCCGTTTTTTTAGATGATTGGCTAGTTCGCACTACTTGTTTTTCCTTAACATTGTTATTCGGCACACAACAATGTTGCCAGAATCAGTGCCAGAAAACTGTATGTTCAGGTGTTGACAAAATTCAATGGCTGTCTCCTCATGGATGATGAAACCTATGTTAAGGCCGATTTCATACAGCTTCCGGGACAAACATTTTACTTGGCTACGGCTCGGGGAGATATTCCTGCAAAATTCAAGTTTGTGTTTGCAGATAATTTGCACATAAATACATGATTGGACAAGGCATCTGTAGCTGCGGTAGGAAGACCAAGGTTTTCATCACTGATAAGACATTTAATTCAGAGCTTCACAGAACGGAATGTCTCCAAAAACGAATATTACCATTCATCAGATCCCACAATGAACCTGTAATGTTTTGGCCAGATGCTGCAAGCTGTCATTACAGTAAAACAGTACTACAGTGGTATGAAACCAACGGGATTCAGTTTATACCCAAAGAACTCAAACAACCAAACTGTCCCCAGCACAGATCGATAGAGAGATTTTGGGCTATTATGAAGAGGAAGATGAAGGTGAATGGCAGTGTCGTCAAAACCATCAATGAATTGAGAACCAAGTGGAATAAGATGGCCAAAACGATGGATGAGAATAATGTGCGACGGTTGATGCAACGTATTCCGGGAAAAGTTCGCAAATTTCTTCGAAATCGAGATGATTAATTTTTTTTTGTATTTTTCCTCCAAAAATCACAGATCAAACATTTTAGTTAAAACAGAATACTATTTTGGTGATTTATTTCCGAAATATGCGCAATTCTAACTGGGCCACACCTTAGTTCTCCAACAAATTGTCGCTCCATACAGCAAAAGTGAGTTCCCGAAAACCGAACATCTACCGTGGACATCAGTCATTCAATCACTAAAAGGCAATCACCGTTTTGTAGGGATGATCGTTCGAACATTAGTTCTCAGTCATCAGTCCACTGTAAGTGACAGCCGAGAGAAGAGATGACACAACAGATAATTGACGAATTTACTTTACTAAACTAATTTTACATTAGTTACTTAACTCCACAGAGAACAGACATCCAAGTCAAATTCAAAAACTGTGTAAGAAATTTAACGGCCATTTCATAATCGTAATGAACTGGTAATAGCGTGGCGGCGCTGGCATCGCCACCCATTGAACAGCTTGAAATCTTATTCATCAACTAAATTTTTTTGGCAGTTCAGTTCTTTCACCGCACGGTCTACGAATCTTACCCATGTTCGATTAAAAATCGCAAGTGGCCACAGCCCGAGAGATGACAATAGTGTTTTAACGTATTTTAATTTGAATCCTTACACAAGTTTTTTGAGAAATATATTCTAGTTTGGATGTCTGTTCTCTGTGTTAACTCGTCGTTCGCCGGTCTGGACATGAAATTCAGCGTCCGTCTTGTAGCGGGTTTTCACTTCTTCTGCAACGGCTCAAATGTAGTAAATTTAGGGTGTTGCAATTAAAATACAATGGTATTGAATACTAAGGTGTAACATCTCTCACTTTCGTAAAAAGAAAGTTCTTCGAGCACGTTGTATAAAATATAACAAACTTAATCTAAATGAGGATTTCGCCATCCTGATTGAACCCCTCAAGCGTTGTGAGACATCCTCAGCTGGAACCATCCTCTGGTTCCGGATAAGGATTAGGTTGCACCGATTGTTGACCAACTTGTATCTCCGGAGTACAAACCGGAGCGAGAACCGGGCCAGGTGTAGGTCTTTCCTTGGCGAATTCAGGACAGCCTACTTCAGATGGAGAAGCAGCCATCCCCTGGCTGTAGTGTTCCAAATTCCTGCTTGCAGTACTGTTCGTTTAATTTTCCGGAAGATGAGCACCTACACCGACGATATGATCGATGTAATGCTTCCAACACCGCCCGTCATCCAAGCGGACAGCATACCAAAGTTTTCCAACAAAAAGTCTCGGACACGCACACGATCACCGTCCTTGTACTCTCGCACTACATAGTTCTTGGCACCAACGACCTCATTCGTCGGCAGTAGTATCAGGTCAATCCTGGATCTGATCTGCCACCCGAACATAAGCATCGCAGGTGACTGTCCGGTAGCAGGATGAAGGATGAAGGAGAACTCCTGCTGCACGTTGCGCAAGGCCTGCCCAATTGTTGTGCATTGTGTACGATGCCGTTCATCCGCAGGAATCTCTTAAACCGTGATCACTCACGAGTACTGACGGTATCCCAAAAGTACAAAAAAATCTCTCGACACATCCGGATTGTACTGTCCGCTGTGATAGAACGTCATATTCAAACCTCTGGCCATTTGGTATAGGCATCGAACAGGATAAAAAAAGTATGCATCCATGAATGGTCCCGCAAAATCCACATGGATTCTTTGGAGCGGTGCAGTACGGATTTTCCAGCAGTGTAACGACATCTTCTTCGGGTCTTACCGACTAAAACTCAACACAATTTGCGACCATCTCCCCAATAGCACTGTCCATCCCATTCCCCTTTCTAATGACTTGTTCCGAAGTGCGTAGAGTGTAGCTCCTCGAGAACTTGTTTCCTTAGAGAGGGTGACACGTATACCCGTATGCCACGCAGCAAACAGTCCTTCTGCATCGTGAACTCGCTTTGGTCAATCCCAAATTGGCCTTCAACTTGCACACTGTACTTGACTCCTTGAATCAAATTCCTCACGGTTGAGTCCTTCGTAGTTGATCGGAAGTGTGTCGATATGGTGCAACTCCGCTAAGTCAGACTCTTCGATTACGTTATCTGCATCAGCTAACTTCAGTGGAATCCGAGATAAAGCATCCGCGTTGGCATGGTCCACCGACTTCCTGAACCGTATTTCGTAATCGAAGGATTGCAAGTACGTTGCATAGTACTGCATTCTCAAAGCGGACATAACAGGCAATCGTTTGTGTTCCCCGAATAATTTGGTCACTGCTTGATTATCTGTAACCAAAACGGAACTGCGGCCGTACGAGAATTGGAAAAATTTCATGACGCCGAACATGATTGCGTACATGTAGGTACGCTTGTTGGGTACGATTCAATGTTTGTGACGCAAACTGGATCGGACGCTCCGATCCATCCAGATGGATGTGGCTAAGTACGACTCCAACCCCATGAGGCGGAGCTTCAGTAGCGAACAGCGGAGGCTGCTCGGGGGAATAATGTACGAGACAAGCGTCCACTTGCATTTGCTCCTTGGCCGCTTGAAAACGGCAGCTCGCATTTAAGCAGATTGTTCAGCGGGTAGAGGACCGTACTCAGATCTCGGAAAAATCGACCGTAGTAGTTAATGAGACCTGCAAAAGAGCACATGTCCTGAAAAGCGTCCACCTATTTTGTCCGCAAAGAACTCGCACTTATCTCGGTTCACTCGGGTGCTGCTTTCATCCAAATGATGCTTTACTTCCTCCAATCGGCTTAGATGAATCGCGTCATTGGGTCTAGTGACCTTGATGTCATCCAGGAATACACTGACACCCTCGATTCCTTGCAGCAATGTCTCCATTTGTCGTTGCCAGATATGGCAAGCGCCGATGCCACCGATGCGTACATGAGACGGTTCGGACGGTTAAGACCTCGATGGGTCCGCAACAACTTCCATCTGCAAGTAGGCCTGCATTAGGCCGATTTAGCTGAATTTCTTCCCGCCAACTAGAAAAGTGAACAGTTCATCCAAGTTTATAGTCCCCGCAGATACGTACCCGCTAATGGGATTTCTTCACCGGCACAATCGGTATTGCCCAATAACTATGGTTGACCTTCGTCAACACGTCTTCAGCTTCCAACTTGTCGAGCTCAGCTTCGATGAAACTCTGCAGATTGAACGGAATTTTGCAGGAACTTTCGGAACTCTTTCCAAGAGTCCTTCCCGTCCACAAAACCTGCATTTGGACTGTTTATGCTTGCAAGCCTCGGCAAAGTGAGACTTCTCACCGCAACGATAGCAACAAATATCGCTTTTCCCAGCTCCCTGGTGAAACACTGCTTCCGCCCACTTGGTGATAGGGTGCACTTGATTCCTGCTTGAGCACACTGTTGTCCAATAGCCAAACATTTGGCATGGAGCTAGACAGTTGCAGATATCATAGAGTTTGTCAGATGCCTATCTGCCTATGACAAATTTGGCTATGAACAAACGATTACAAGCTTTACTCAACCTTTCTTCGAGAGCTCCATATTCACAGCGTTGTCACGAGCGTCGGATGTCATTCCGCTTGTCCTTCCGCAGTCTCTAGGTACTCACTAAAGTTGCACGTTACCACAATCCGTCGAAGTGCAACCAAATATGCATCGACGGTCTCCTCCGGCCTAGCAGCATCCTTATCGCCTTGGTGACGGCATTTAAAGCGGAAGTTTTCACTAAGTTCGTGTGGCCGGGGACTGAAAACCCCTTCCAGGATGTCAACAATCTGTCGACGTGTTTTCACACGGGGCACCTCCGGTACGATTCCGCATTCGCCTGCATTTTCGCCTGTCAAAGGGACCAATAGCAAAAGCCGGTGGCGGAACGTCAGTAGCAGCAAGCACAGCACGAGAACCATCAGCAGCAGTAATTTTGACAGCAACATTTTGCTCCGAATTCAACATCCTCTTCGCCAGAACTGTTGTAACGTCCTAGAGAAATGATGACACAACAGCTAATTGACGAATTCACTTTATTATTTACTAATTTTACATTAGTAACTTTACTCTTCGTCTGCCGGTTCGGACATGATCTTCAGCGGCTCAAAATCAATGTAGTAAATTTAGGGTGTGGCAATTGAAATACAATGGTATTCAATACTAAGGTGTAACAAAGACCCAGTGATCTTCGCTCGGATTGATAAGGTACTGACTAAAGTAATTCACGAATGCGCTGAGATCTGGTCTGGACGTGATCATCAAATAGGTGAGACAGCCTCTAAGTCGTCTCCCTCCTCAGCAGCTGCAGAATCGCTTCCATGGGAGTTAACAGGGGCCGGCACTGCTCCATTACGAAACACTTCTGTATTAATCTTATATAGCGTTTTTGGCTTAGTCGCATTCGTCCCAACAACATGTTACGGTGAATTTTCATACAAAGAAACGTTTTCGCCTCACCCATGTCCTTCGTTAAGAACTCCGGTATTATCGGCTTCTTAATAGCACCAATCACGCCGAAATCAGTTGCAGGACATACTTTTACGAAAACCCTTTCGCACTTACTCATTCGAGTGATACTTCTTGGTAAAACCAGCTACTTCCGGCATTGGAAATTCCATTCGCACTGATCGTCAACCACTGGAACTTGGTCCAGGGGATGCGTCAACGCTTATCTCCTTGGTGGTGGACGTTGCCGTCCAGCATCGTCCAGCATTATGATCATGACATCACGTTTCACCAGAACGATGTTTTTCACTAGCAGCTTCAGCCGCTCCCTCTGGGTGATTGCCTTTTGCTCAGACACGGCTGGCCTCGACTGACGCTTCTGCCTGTCCATCTTGCCAAGGTACTTCTTCACCATTAAGCCGACTCCATCAACCTCTCAGGCTATGGCGCAGAACGATGAGGTCTTCCTCGTCAGCTTCTGCTGCACTGTACGAACGCGCAACACTGTCATGCTGGAACCTGGCTTCCGTTAGACGCTCCTCACGCCTTTCTCCAGAAGGGAGAGAAGGTTTTCTATGCCAGATCGGCTTTATCCGGTGGAAACGAAGTATCTCACGGTGTCCGACTGTTTCGCTCTGGGGTGGAGCTGGCAGTACAAACAAGCCATCGAGCATAGCTGCTTGACTGTTTTCGCTATGGCTGCAACAAATTAACTGATAACGTAGTCAATTTTTTTCCTGTATACAACAGGGTTGCTACGATTGGCGATGCATAGGCGGACTCACCACCAGATGGCTGAGTATTCGAACGAAAAATCGCGGAAGTGAGTCCGCTTTTAATGCATACGTCAAGCAAGTATTTCAGGAACCACTGCGCGAAATCTGCGATTATCTCAGCCCTTGCTTCTGAAGCATCCGCAACTAGCAGTTTGAGGTCAATGTTCGAAAGTCTGACGGAGTAGCTCATCAGTGCTTTAGTCCTGGTCGACTGACTGTTCGTTCACCCCATACACATTCTCGTTCCAGTCTTCAATATACTTGAGGTGAGACGAATCTTATTTCCCGAATCTTTTCATGATGCATCTTTTCCGAAGCGTTAACCCTGATTGATGAATCCGTTTGTTGAAAAGTGCGCTTAAAACTAACTCGTTCTCTAAACAGAGGCAGAAGCTTTCGTACGGTCTTTAATTTCCATGAAATCCGTTTGCTCGATAACGATCTATGCGGTTTTAGACTTCAGCGGAAATCTCGAAGCAGTGTCAGTATTTGAAACAAGAATCTGGTAGTATCTGTGAACTCCCAGGTTTTATGGCCAAGTTTGGATTCCGCTTGATATTAGTCATCAGCGCCCCCTCGTTTTTGTTTGCATGTTTTGTTCAGCTCCTGGCTTGTGGGTCACTGCCATTCGTTCCTGGAGCCTTCCAGAAGGAACTCTTGAAACGGTCGAATGATGTAGATGCGTCTGTTTTCCAAGGCACGATAGGACAAGCCACGACTTTGAATGTGAGTGAACAAAATCCTTTCGCGAACGATTTGCTGATTTTCTTCCATCTCGACCGGAATCTTTTGGAATACACTGTAAAGAAAAACTGGGACACATTTGGTTAATATCGGTAAGGTATGAAACCAGTTACGGAAGTTTGAAAATGTCGCAATAATTCTTGACTCGCCCTTAAAAGACTAGCATTTATTGCATTTTTTTTGTCGCGTCTGACCGTTAAAAAAAACTTTGAAACCCGCATCTGTTTGGACAAACCCTATAGTTTCCTCAACAAGATGACACTGGTCACACAAAAAGAAAATTAAAAATAAACCTGAGCAAATCCTTGTAAAAAGAATACCAAACCCATTGTAGTTATGACTAAACCAAACAAAGAAAACATTCTATGAAAAAAATAAAAAAATGTTACATAATAAAATGAAGTTCGTTCAGGAGAGAACAGAGGTACGAAGAGGTGGGTCGATATATAAATAAACAGAATAAGCAAACAACATTCAAATAATACAAACGGAAAAGTTAGATTAGAAATTATCAAAGTAATTCCAATCCATCTTTATAGCAACTAAAACAAAACAAGAAAGAGAACTGTATCCCAACCTTTACATCCTGTAGTTAATCGTTTTTTTATATACAAGTTAGAGCGATGAAGCACATGTTTAAAAAAAAAGAACCCAAATAGCCATAAATCCCGTTTTACGAATATCTAAGAACCACCAATCAACAAAATACCAAAAAGCTATTGAAATGGATAAATGGGCGAATGAACCGTTTTTTGTTCCGTATTAAACTTACAACGCAGTGCGAGGAATAGTCGTAATCGTTTTATAACCGTATATATTTTTGTACCGTTTTGTAAACATCCAAAAGTAAGCAAAACCAAGATAACAAAAAAAAACACAATGACAACACAAAATGAAGACAAGTAAAAAGCGATGACAAAAATAATAGTTTTCGTGCCTAAATAAGCAAAATCACCTTAAGCAACACGTTCATTGTAGAGATCTCTTTCTGTTCAGAAAATCGTTGTTTCGCCGATGACCGGACGAACATAGAACTTCAAATGCAATGGATTGTCACACCAGTAATGTTTATGTAATCCAATATGTCATAGAAATGTAAAAATACCTGTTCGCAAATGAAGATGCCCTTGGTTGACGAAATTGATCGAATCACGATAGCAATCTGAACATTTCTAAATCTTTAGCTCTTAAAATGCAAAACACAACAACACAAGCCCTTAGTATGTCACTGTGAATTAAAACTAAACCAACAAAATGGCAACCACCACAACCACCACCAAACCAAACCTGCGTGTACGAGAGTTGCTACAAAGACACACGGCAAGCGTAGGAAGAAATCATATCTCTAAATGCCAAATTTTGTCGAAACCCAAGAGCAGCTGTTGATTTTCCACCACAGACAACCGAACAGACTTTCTCTCTTTTTTAAGAAACCGATAGAATCATTTCATTCGAGCAGGATCTTTACGTTCTACTAGGGAAAGCAATTTCGCTCTTGTCTAAACGGAAGCAGTCGTTAATTTAGGCGGAGAAATAATACCGTTAAATTTTAGCACTATTTCATTGAGATTAAACAAAACGGAAAACATTCTAAGCTAAATCTAGACCACTATCGATTGATTCTAAAATGCGGCTAGCAAACATTGAAGACCTATAAGAAGAAAAAAAACTAAAGAAAGGAATCAGATCGAGCGATGATGAAGAGAAACAAAGCAGAAGTGATGTACTATTAAAAATCTATGGAGAAAAAAAAACAGTAAACAAATGTATTTAAACTCAATTATTGCAAACAAAACAAGCAAACAAACAAAAAAAAACTCAACACAAAATTTGTCCGATGTTCGATTTATGAAAAAAAAAAAAATACAAAGCTTAAGAATGGAGAAAAACGAATAAGGAAAATCAACATCCGTGCGAACAATGTAAAACCTTACAAATTATTCTGCAAGAAATGAAGGAAAACATTTATTGAGAAAAACAAACAAACGGACTGAGTTTGGGTGGAGTCAGTGATGATATCACGTTCCTGTTTTTCGGAGGAGAGTTTTTAAAAAGTCAATGGGTTAAAAGTTGGCTCGCTGCTGACAACCCCATGATCCCAAGTACACCTTTTGTACCTTGCACCTATTGCGCTATTCGGTACTAGAATCTCTGTTTTTGTTTTGATTCGCTGTGTTATTTTGACTGTATATTTGATGGGTTGTTCGTTGAGAGTTACGTTTTGAAGGGTGATTCGATACGCTAGTCTGAGCCAAAAATAAACAATACAAAGGATACTTTAATTGTTATGTCTGTATTTTCCGTACGTGGAGTAACGATTATGATGTAGAAGATGTTCTCTCAAGAGAAAGTGTTCAAAGTTCCGTCAGTGTACGGTAGGTTGAAAATTGAATAGAAGTATTGAAAATTGAGCGAAGGGCATGGATATAGTGGTACTCGTTACTTTTGCCCACTGCCGGGTGTGTTGGGGTGGCGGATTCATCTGTGCCTTAACCTATCCCCACCGACAAACCGACATGAAACTCAATCTTCACTTTTGATCAAGAATCCATAACGACCGATTCAAATGTGTAGCGATCCCATCTGTCAAAATCTATAGAATCTTTTTATCTAGATAAAATTAATTTGTCCAGAATAGCTCAGACATGAACCATCTTAACAAGTTTCCAAGCGTGTTCGTGGCTTCAATAAAGAAATTCAGCGAACACGAAGATAGATGTCGTCATATGATTTGAACAGAAATATTATGAAATTTTCTATTGTCATTCATGTCGGTTTGTCGGTGCTATCCCGCAGTGGGATGTTAGGCAAAAGTAACGTCCTTGGCTCGAGTACCACTATACCCATGCCCTTCGCTCAATTTCCAAAACTTCTATACAATTGTCAACCTACCGTACACTGACGTAACTTTCAACACTTTTTTCTCCATATCTTTCATTCTAGCACATTACTGTCCACTCTTGGTGCCTTATTGTGATGCGAGAACATCTCCTTCTACATCAATACAAAGGTTTTCCGTATTCATTTTTTCTAACTTTGTCAAATCAGTATTCCGAATTGACGCACAATGGTTGGCAGTGCATGGTTTTGCTGTCAATTGAGACATTCATCAGTGCAACAGCGAAAATTTTGTTTACTTTGAACTAACGAACTTTTCAACAGGGCGTGGTGAAAAAAGAAAGTTCGAAATCTGATGTTGGACAAATGCCTCGAAATGGAGGTGAAGGGTGAAAACCCGATTCAGTTATCTGACGGATTTTGTAGAACGGAGTTTCTAATGTTGAGACGATTGATCGTAGAAGTTTCTAGTGTTGAGACGATTGATCGAGGCTTGAAACCAACATCAGATCACGACCATCTTTCACTCGAACGTTTTCAAAATCTTTCTGCACGGCAAGGTTGCGGCTAATCATTTTTGACTTATCCATATTCATTTGCCGATAGCTCTTCTCAGAAGCTCAATTTCAAAATATAATGTATGATGAACTTATGGTGCTTGAGTAGACCTACAACTTGGTCTAACAATACATAGCTTTATCTCTTATATCTGAGGAATAAGAGCGTATATTCGCAGTGATCTTCGCGATGATATTCGCGGTGAAGATCACGCGATTATCATCGTGAAGATCACTGTGAATATACGCTCTCATGTCGAAGATATAGGAGTTAGAGCAATGTACTGTTAGACAAAGTTGTAGGTCTACTCATGCACTACAAGTTCATCATACATCATATTATCAAATCGACCCTCTGAAAGGAGATATTGGTAAATGAATATGCCTGAGTCAAAAATGATAAGACTGCAACCCTGCTGCACGGAAACAAATCCGTTTCTGTTTTCATGAATAAAAAGTCATGGAACAAACTCTCATCTTATTTTGTGAATTCATGACTCTTAATCATGGTTTCATTATTGAAATGGCAGATGCAAGTCATGAACTTAGGAAGTCTTGTTTTGCCTCTAATCTAAAGTAATATAATGAGCTCCATAAGTCATGAGTCTTTTTCAAGAATAACTATAGCGTAGTGAGTACAACCTCAAGTACCATTGTAACTCGCCACATCAACACTAGGTTCGAATCCTAACGGTGGATTTATTTTTTGTATACATTCAGAGTCGATAAAGTAGATTTTCCAAAATAATGAACAAAGTTTTCAGTATCAGGAATTCAGCTCATGGTTTAGACCCGATTTATTCGTGGTTTCATTGCGGCGGAAATCAGTTCATGACATCATGAATATGGTTCATGGTGTATATTCATAACACGAAAACACAACATATTCATCGAATCATGACCTGTTTTTCTCGTTTAGAGGAACACATTATTTCCGTGTGGTATTATAAGGTTTTGCATACTCACAATTGAGTTCCACACTCAGCGAAATAAACTTTTGATATTCATAAGATTGTATTATGATTATTTGCTATAAGAAATCTGTACGAATTTCATAAATTTATCTTATGAAATATAATGATGCCGAAAAAATAAAAATATAGTGCAACCTGGATTCGAACCTTGAACATTGAGGTTATGGGTACAGTAACTTGCCCACAAACTAGAAATTAGAAGAAAAATAGTATTCTCCATTTAATTCCAACTATCTGTGCTTGTCTTCGACAGATACGCGTATTTCGTCTACAATGTGCAGACTTCTTCAGTGTCTCAGTACTAATAACTCGACTTAAAGAAAACCTTCGCCACCTGCCGTATATATACTATTTTCTAAATACAAAACGTTTACCTATCATTATTTTGTGATAGGTAAACGTTTTGTATTTAGAAAATCTATATAAATAAAAATGAGTTGAGGTTTCACTTTGTCACGATTTAACTCGCGAGCGAAAGGACCGATCGGCGTGAAATTTTGTATGCAGAGATTTTTGGGGCCGGAGAATAATCTTATGATGGTTTGAGACCCCTCCCTTCACTGGAAAGGAGGTTATGGCAATAGCCCACTGTCATCAAATCACCATAAACACAATATTCTGCATAACTCGGGAGCTAATCAAGCAAACGGAACGAAATTTAGCATGTGGTGGTTTTTAAGACAAACAATGTTTCTATGTTGGTTTGAGACCCCTCCCTTTTTGAACGGGGGGGGGGGTGAACCTATTCAAATGAAACGCAAATCCTTGCAATAACTCGAGAACTAATACAGGGTGACCACTCAATTTTATTTTCAAATTCCCGGTTTATTCCCGGTTTTCTAGGGCCAAATTTAAAAATCATGTAGCAATGAACTAGAATTACGAATAGAAAACAATTACTCCAAGCAAACAATTTTGAACGAATTCAGTTCCAAAGCTTAATTAAATTAGACCAGATGACAGATGACAGTCTGAAAAACAGTTTGTGTGTGTACCGCCAAATGATTTCTTTAAAATCTAGCTAAAATTTCTCAAACATTCATTGAAAAGTTCTCAGGCATTGGTTGAGAAATTCCTTCTGGCGTTTCTATTGGTATTCTTCAGGAGTTTGTAGCTATTCCTCAAGCGATTCTTTCAGCAGTTTCTTCTGGCATTTGATTGGTTGTTCTGTTAAACTTTCTTGTGATGAAATATATGGTGGAATCCCTGAACTTATGAAGTTTTGTGATTGTAAAGGAATCCCTGGAAGACACCTGAAAGAACTAAAAACTATAACGTAATTGATGAAATAATTCTTGGAGAAAACCCTGATTTAGTGAAGAAATTTAAGAAATTCTAGTTTGCACGAGTTTCATTATCTCGTGTATTCAAATCTTTACGTTAAATATTCTGCAAGGGTTTTTGTAGAATTATTTTTTGAGTTTTTTTAAAGTTCTTCAATTGATTGCTCCACAAAATTCGACAGAGTTTCCTACAGGGATTTCTATAAAAATATTGTTCTTCTAATTAAAAAATATTTTCATGCATTCAAGCCGAATAGAAGAATGTTCTCGATGTTTATTTTTGTTATTCGAAGCATACATATTTCGAATGTGATTTTTGGTTATCTTTAATATCACTCAAGTAAACTACAAATTCTTTTATAAAGGGAACTCCGCTTCTGTACAATCATCGTGGTAATTCACTATGATTAAGTTAGTATTCTCGAGAATTTTGCGGTAGAAGCCATTGTTTACGATTGCCATATTGGCCCTTATGAAAACTACATTTCAATATACATTGGGCAATTGTTTAACAATTTCAGATCGATGGCACCGATTACAAAAAAGGTTTGTTGGCTGTCGATCAGATGGAGCATCGGTAATGATGGGTTCTGACCGATCCGTCAAAAAGCTGCTGAAACGTGTCAGTTCTCATTTGATAATTATCAAATGTACTTGGCTCTTTGTGCAAGCTACACATGGAAAAAGCTGCCACTGGAACAGTTGATGCAAGATATTTATAGTAACTTATCCAATAATCCAAGGGATTCCAGATGATTCAAAATATCTTAGATATGAAGCATCGTTCTGCATCGATCTGCCACCAGATGGCTATCGTTCTAGTCAGTTGTCAACAGGAACTGTATCGTTTGTTGAACCCAGAAGCTGCACACTTTGAAGGAGTTCAATTCAATTTCTAAACAATATCCGTACTTTTTACGAAAAATATGAGATACAGGCCATCGAAGATCATGACTTGGAAACTTGTTGAGGAAACTGCTGTGTTACAACCAGCAGATGGAAAGCTGGCTTTTATTTCGCTAAGGAAGTTCATTGCGAACTTTCTACAATCTGAATAAAGCCATCTAAATTCGAATGTTTGAAGCAAGGTTCTTGCCAGTATTTTCTGCTGTTAAACACAGATAAAAAAGATTTTTTGGTGAAAATTAAAGATGGGAACAAAAAATACTGTGGCAACAAACTACAAACTTATAGGAATGAGCCACACGCAAAAATAAAACCGCAGTAGAAACTACCATTTCGAGGGTTAAATTCTGCGCAAACACCAACAATTTTCACCTGACTATAAATGCGTTTGATTTTACCATGCCTGCGATTAGATCAACCATGGTGCGGTAGATATCAATATGAGGTCTGTCAAATATACCACAAACTTTGAAGGTTTGAAGATAAACGTAGTAAATTTGACTGAAATTTCATGGTAGTTTTAAATATAGTAGTATATAGGTAAAATAGTAGTTTCTACTACAAGATTTTTTGTGCAGGATAGTTATAGCACCGACAAACCGACATGAAACTCAATCTTCACTTTTGATCAAGAATCCATAACGACCGATTCAAATGTGTAGCGATCCCATCTGTCAAAATCTATAGAATCTTTTTATCTAGATAAAATTAATTTGTCCAGAATAGCTCAGACATGAACCATCTTAACAAGTTTCCAAGCGTGTTCGTGGCTTCAATAAAGAAATTCAGCGAACACGAAGATAGATGTCAGTCATATGATTTGAACAGAAATTTCTATTGTCATTCATGTCGGTTTGTCGGTGGTTATAGAAGGTAAAACAATTGACACACTCTAAAATTTCACAGATCGTTATAGATCAACACGCTAAGAAAAGGAATACCTAGAGCTCGATTATAATAACACACAATCTAAATTATGAACAACATGTGAACATAAATTCCCGGTTTTTCCGGTTTCTCCCGGTTTTAGAATTCCCAGTTAATTCCGGTTTTCCCGGTTCTGTGGCCACCCTGTTACTAATAAGAGAAATGGAATCAAATTTCGCATGTGGAAGTTTTTGAAAGAGGAAATGTTTGTATGGTGATTTGAGACTCTTCCGTCATATGAAGAGGAAGGGGGAGGGGTGCTCTCAAACAAATGGAACCCAAATTCCTGCATAACTCAAGAAATAATCAAGCAAATGGAACCAAAATTGGTATGGGTGAGTTTTTGAAGGCAAGAAATGTTTTTGTGGTAATTTAAGACTTCTCCTCACTCTGAAGAGGGGGGTACCATACATACGAAACACAAATTTAAATCAAACATGAGAACTATCCCTACCGCTATGCAAATTTGTATGCAGGGTTTTGGGTCCGGGGAAAGGATCTTATGATTGTTCGACACCCTCCCGCTTTTAGAAAGGGGTTCCCATGCAAATGAAATACTATTTTCTGCATAGCTCAAGAACTAATCAAACAAATGGAACCAAATATGGCATGTGGAGGTTTTGTAGGCAAGAAATGTTTCTACGGTGGTTTAAGACCCTCCTTCTCTTTGAAATAAGGGGCTCTCATACAAATGAAACACGAATTTGAGCCAAACATGAGAATTATCCCAACAGGTATGACTATTTTTATGCAGGGATTTTGGAGTCGAGAATGGTTCTTATGACGGTTCGAGACTCCTCCCGCATCTGGAAGGGAGTGCTCCACACCAATGAAACACGAATTCCTGCATAACTCGAGAACTAATCAAACAAGTGAAACCAAATTTTGGATTTTGGGGTTTTCGGAACCAAGAAATGTTTCTATGGAGGTTTGAGAATCCTCCCCTCTCTGGAAGGGGTGGGCTCTCATGAAAATTAGACACAAATGTCAACCAAACATTCGGTAATTTTTTACCGAACTTTCAACAGCTGAACGTTCGGTAATCGAATTTACCGGAGTTTCGGTGAAATTTTACAGTATTCCGGTAAAAAAATTACCGGAACTTGTAAAATTTTGCCGAAGTCCATTAAATTGGATTACCGAACTGTTCAGCTGTTGAAGTTCGGTAAGCAATAACCGAATACTGTAAAATTTTCTAAGTGTGTACTATTATGAAAACTTAAATATAGGGGTTGTTGAGGCCAGAGAAGGTTCTTATGATGGTTCAGAGCTCGCTTCCTCACCCTGGAAGGAGGAGGAGCTTCGAACCATCATAGAGCCTTCTCTGGCCTCGAACAACCCACATCATGGGGTAAGTTTCCATTGCAGTTAGTACGCCAAAGAGTTATGCAGTATTCAGTTGTGTTTCGACCGAGCTGTCGGAGCAGCCCACCACCCGGGTGCGGTGCCGATGGGGCTGCGACCTCGGCAAAATCCTGCTCTGTAAAACAGTCGTACCGGTTAATGTTGCCAGCTGTCTGTTTCATTTGCACCGGGCCCGGCAACTTCGATTGCCGCACGTTCGGCTGTTGAGTCTCCATGACCGCCGTGTAGCATTGCTTGCCTACATGGCACTCGCGCCGCCACATATCGCCAGAGGACATCAATTACCTCCAACAGGTATGACTATTTCTATGCAGTGGACTTTTGGAGTCGGGAAGGTTCATATTTGGTGAGTCTCGAGCACCCCGTCCGCATCTGTGTTGTGGGGTATACACCAATGAAACACGAATTCCTGCATAACTCGAGAACTAATCAAACAAGTGAAACCAAATTTTGGATTTTGGGGTTTTCGGAACCAAGAAATGTTTCTATGGAGGTTTGAGAATCCTCCCCTCTCTGGAAGGGGTGGGCTCTCATGAAAATTAGACACAAATGTCAACCAGACATTCGGTAATTTTTTACCGAACTTTCCAACAGCTGAACGTTCGGTAATCAGATTTACCGGGTTTCGGTGAAATTTTACAGTATTCCGGTAAAAAATTACCGGAACTTGTAAAATTTTGCCGAAGTCCGATTAAATTGGATTACCGAACTGTTCAGCTGTTGAAAGTTCGGTAAAAATAACCGAATACTGTAAAATTTTCTAAGTGTGTACTATTATGAAAACTTAAATATAGGGGTTGTTGAGGCCAGAGAAGGTTCTTATGATGGTTCGAAGCTCCTTCCTCACCTGGAAGGGGAGGACTTCATACAAATGAAACACAAATTTCTGCAAAGCTCGAGTTCTTGGAATTGGAGTTTTCAAAAGAAATCAACTTTGGCATGTGGGGGTTTTTGGGCAGGATTTTTTTCTTCGGTGGTTCAAGACGCCGTCCCTCTGGAGAGGGTGAAGGAGGGCTCTAAAACCAATGAAATAGACATTTGAAAAAAACATGAGTATTGTCTACGCAACTAAAAACAAAATGTGTATTTCTCGGGTAAGAAGTATATTCTGATAGAAGTTTGAACCCCTTTTTAGTCAAGAATCGCAAGATAAAATTACGTACAAACTGATAGGATACGGCTTCGTTTGTCTTTGAAATGCTTCTACGCAGAAAGCAAAACCGGTAGAAACTACCGGTCCAAGGGTTAAATTAATAACACAAACCTTTTTGTTTTTGCACAAATAACACACACAAACATACAAAAATATTTTAACCATATTCATTCTGAAGAATTCTATTAATTTTTAATTCATTTAGTCACATGCGTTGCAAGGCTCGCACCGGGTTCAGCTAGTAATTTATATATACGGCAGGTGGCGAAGGTTTTCTTTAAGTCGAGTTATTAGTACGAGACACTGAAGAAGTCTGCACATTGTAGACGAAATACGCGTATCTGTCGAAGATAAGCAAAGGTAGTTGGAATTAAATGGAGAATACTAATTTTTCTTCTAATTTCTAGTTACAGGCATTCCACTAAACAGCTCAAACCCTCTAGGATTTTGTAATCAGGAAAGTTTAACGGCGTACAAGAACAACGTCGTGTGAAACAAAATCCATTCATTAGTCTTATGAAATTCCATATCATCGTTCATACCCGAAAAAAAAGGATTCTGTGGTACAAACCTAGGGGTGCGATACTCATCCATTCATAGTGGATAAGTTAGATTTATCCATGATTCTTTTAATTTAACACAATAACTCTCATTAACCTAACTATGGTGAAATAATGTCTGCTACTTTCTATTATTCACGATTTCATCCGATTCGATCGGATCTCATCCGATTTGATCGGATTTCATCCGATTCGATCGGATTTCATCCGATAAGATTCACGATTTTGATCAATTTTACTTGATCGTGTACGTTCATTATGGCAGCCACGAAAACAAACAGATTTTTTGCTTGATTTTATCAACGCTTACATGGATTGTTTCAAACAAATTTTAGTATGATTCAAACTGAATTGCTGTTTGAAAATAACAATTGAAAACTGTTGAAACAACAAACATTTCCGTTTACAATCACCTACATTTTTCCTGCAATTTGACGAATATTCTCGTTGCAGTTCAAAACCGGAAAAAATCACTCGTGCAAATCAGTTATATGCTTTTCCATATGGCAACAAAGTGTCGCATCTAGTGGAGCTGTGGAGAAAATCAGATGCGCTGTACAGCGCACTAGATGCGCCACAATGCAAACATTGGCAAATAGAGTAAAATTGTTTGGCGCTAGTGGGGTTTTCCGGTTTTCAGCCTACAGCTGCGAGTTATAAGAATATAACAACATTACTAAAGCTTGTATTACACTGTTTGTCCAATAGCCAAATATTTGTCATAGGCAGATAGGCATCTGACAAACATCTATGATATCTGTCAGCGGTCTAGCTGCGTATGCCAAATATTTGGCTATTGGACAAACAGTGTAATACAAGCTTAAGGGAAGGCGCCCATTGATGTGGTGGAGGTGTGGCATCTGCTAGCATGCCAAAATACCTTGTCGAGGTTCGCATCACGCCAAAAGACTTTGAAACGATAATTTGGCCTGGTATGTGATACCACACCAATGAGGTCTATACAGGTGGCGAAGAGCAGGGTGTTTGTCGGTATTAGTAACGAAAAATGTGTAAACAATCCATGATTTCGGGTAGTGACGTAGAACTCCAAAAACAAACGAGTAATAACAAAACAAGTTAAGTTTTTTTCCGCATCCTTTTAGTGCACAAAAAGGTATTTTTCAGCCGAAACATTTTAAAAACTATACTAATAACTGCAAATAAACATTCCATCTTGTGATTTGCTGCTGTTGTACATTGTTGTTTTTGGAGATCTACGGCACGCATGTTTACAAAAAAACAGCTGTGCATCATCTCACGAACACAATGACAGTATTTTGGATTGCACTAATACAACTTAACCACTTCTTCTCCACCTGTATAGACCTCATTGATACCACACCACATCGCTGCGCTTTTCGCTCCTTTTTTCTGATTGGCCAAGCTGACAGCCAATGTTGCCAATGGACATTCTAAACAAAATATACTTAAATAAGTTTAACTCACAATAATCGATGAAACTTTTCAAAAATCGACTATATCGAAATATCGGATGAAATCGTGAAAAATCGTCGATTATCTTTCATAGCGATGACCTCAAAACTGGTCGATTAGAAAGAGATGCGAATCGCTTCTTACGATTTCGTTCGATGAAATCCGATAATTTGGTTATATCGGATTTTTTAGAATTTTTTAAATTTCATCCGGTTTGGACTAGACATTTTGATTAAACATCATTTCTTTTCTAAATCTGAGATAATTCGGAAGAGTCGCGCCCCTAGGTACAAACTTTGATTTTACAAAATTTTTTTTGGTGACCATAAAATTGTTGTTTTTATATTGTAAGGTGAATTGGACTGAGAAATCAGATGTCATTTTCTGCATTTAGAGTAAATATCATTCATAATTGGGTAAACCCAAACAAAAGTATTCTACATCCCAACATAATAAGTTCCATAAAATTGATAGATGACATTGCCAAACCTGTTGTATTAAATACGGAATAGCCGATCACGAGAATATTGCTTAGAGAGTGTCCATATTGAACTACTGCATTGCGAAACGTATTTTTTTAAAAATAATACCTTCGAAAACTCGTAAAAAAACCAAAACAGAATGCAAGTGGAGTCACTGGTAAGCTAAAATAATAACTTATTACAGTTTTACACTAAAAAAAATGCTTGTGTTTCTTTACTAGCATGTGTTTCCAAAAATGAACGTGTTTGTACCCGCCAGGAGCAAGCTAATCGATAAAAAGCTACCGAAGAAAATCAAACCTACTTACAATCAATGGTAAGATCAAGATAGTTTCCAATCTTCAATCATCAATATAGTTATTGTCGATTGAGTAGTATTAGTATTGAATCGGATTTTGAATCTCAATTCTTTGTTGTTGATGCTTATCTACTCAATCGCATAGCTTAACCTCAATCAACTGTCGAATACACCAGAAAGAATGAGTATTTCCCTAATTTTACCACTTTTCCAGTTGTCGACAGTTCTTTCACAAAGTGCTGTGACAAACTACAGCCAAACTGGCCATGAATTTGTCGACGTTGCAATGCATGACTCTCCGAGTGAGATGGAGCAAACGTTTATAAATCCTTTGGGCATACCGGGAACAAGCTCAACTATCGGGATGATGCTATCCACTACCCAAGCTCCGACCAGGAATAAAAAAGAACATCTGCGAACCATTATGAATGATGATATGGCCGAGAAAGTATCAGGTGAAACCGAAATTCATTTAGGGCACCAACTGGACGACAAAGTCGAGCAGATTGACAACTCCTCAGAAGAAGTTGCGGATATTGCTCCTGCATCTCAAAGTACAAATACTCAAGTATCATCACGTACCAATAAATAAAAAGGAAATACAAAAGTCCTTAGTTGTTCGGATTCTGAAGCGGGAATTGCAGTCTCGGATGACCATAATGCACTTTTATTGAAACGGTGCAATAAACAATCAGATACCCTCCGAACATATAAAAAGAAGATCGATGCCAAAGATGCAGAAATCGCTCAACTGAAAGATTTAGTTGTTCATGCGGTTTCGGAAGCAAAATCTGCAAAGGAAGATCCAAATGCTAAACAGGTTAGTAAATTTTCATCTTGATTACACATTATATATGCACCACAGACAAACAGATACAGCACATTAAACATTAAACATCTGAAGTACTGACTGTTTTCAACTTTTCCTAACTTTTTTATTGCAAGGCTTTTACCCCTGATAAAGATCTTAACATAATCGCTGCCAACATGGCACACACCATGTTTTTTATCGTTATCGACCATAATTTTTGTTGTGAAATTATTGTAAAATTACCAACATAAAACATAGTAAAATTGTTGTATAGCTAGGTATTGTAACTTCAATATTCATTGTTGTAATAATGTTTTTTTTTTCGAGTAAGTTCAACCTTATGAAATTCTTAAGATTATTTGGCTGAGTGCAGTACATACTCATTTAGAGTAGGTCCACTTATTGCAATTTGACTTATTCTCACTCAATTTTGGGTGAATCAGAATGAGCGTGCGTTCATCAGCCATCTGTCACCGATCTGCCCTATAGTCACTAGATTCATAGTCTGGCGGATACAATGACGGGAGCCAATCTGAACTGTCACTTGGCGGAGCCAATCGAGCATATCTCGAGTAATTCATGTTAAGCGCCTAAATTCCATTTTAAACAATGACTTTCAATATCGATTTCACTTGAATCTCAAATCACCGTGAAATGAAAGCAGCATTTGGTAGAAGAACGTTAGTTCTACCATAAGGAGTAGGATATGGTGGGATTCTCGTAATTCGTGAGAAATCCACATTTAAAGTTATTGTTTACAAATGGCTTTTAGACGCCAACATAAATTACTCGGATTTTGTCGATTGGCTCCGCCAACTGACAGTTCAAATTGGCTCCCGTTGTTGTATCCGCCAGACTATGAATCTAGTGACTATAATCTGCCCTATCAGTTCGCCGAGAGTTTGTTATTGTTTACAACATCGATTCGCATCGATTATTCGAACGGACGAATCCACACAAAATTGTTTACCATCACCGAAATGCTTCCGTTTTTTCCTTCGCTGAGGCCGGCCATTGCCAACAGCTTGTGGTTCGCGGCGGACGAATGCTGCGACGAGGATGCCGAGGTGAACGCAATGGAAACCGAGAACCAGGAATGGGTAAGCTGATCTGTTTTTATTTTTGGGGTCATGATTCATGAGGAACGATAACATCATGGGGGTGCATTTTAGCTCAACCGCATCGGTCAGATTGGAGCGGATTTGGTGCCGATTGGAAAGAATGTTAACGAGCACACGGATAATATGGATTCGGAAGATGAAGATGGTAAGTGTAAATGGTAACGTTGCTTTCTATCATTTGTAGTTTTTACAATAACGTTGGCTTCAGAAACTATATACCCAAAGGTCTTTTTTACACGGTGTATACGTTTCACTAAGAAACTGAAAAAGGTTAGAGTTGATCAATTCACATGCATAAACGTCTTAAATTGTTTCGATTTTGTCTGCACGTGTAACCTTGTCATGTAATGGTCAAGATACAATTTTGAATATTTACTCCAAAAATTGTTAATTTCTTGAAAAACTACCATATGATTAATTTACTTGTTGCCCAAAATGAAAAATGTGATTCGAATTAGGTCGATAAGTTCTTTTGGAGTTATCACCGAAAACAAACCGCGTATAGTAAAACAACCGTGTAAAAATAGACCTTGTATCTGGTAAAGAACATAAAACACCTTGATGTTTTCAAAAAGTACGTGAATCAATTACAATTTATGTTTAAGTACCTACTAGTGGTCGCATAATGTCCTGAATGAGCATCTTCCTTGGCATGCGGAAATGACACAGAAAGTGCTACTCGCCTTTGGTTGGGGCGTCTTGCTTCAGGACAGGGCCCTCTCCGTTTCGACTCTTGTTTTCCGCTGCCAAATTGAGCATCAACAATACCGTACGTTTAAATGAATCGTCTACTAGCGACGCACTACTAACAATCAATATGAAACCAGCGATTTAAATTGGTTCACTGGAACGATTTCTGATGTTGAATTGGCAAGATGACCGTTGGTGGGTTTAACGAAATACAACCAGTGCGAATATACAAAGCTGGTCTATTTCGAGCTAATCCTATTAAGTGTTGTTGGTGCCAATCAGGTATAAAGTTGTTCCAAAAATAGACCACCGCTGAAAATGCCCTCATGGTATGAACCCGGCTGCATCACACCGTTCACTGCACGCAACGTTGCATCATACCTGAAGATGACTGCCAGCTGAATATGTCATTTCAGCTCACTCGTGGTTGTGCCAACAGACTGTCTACTAGATTCTCCAATGGCTTGGTCAACCGACTGCCAAGCTGACCGTTTGCCAGCGTTGTCATCAGCTACCTGTCCAACGGCTACTGGTCGGTGTACCATCCATGCCGGCTAATTGCCGTTTCAGGACATCTTCAAGACCTGCCGATCGGTTGAAGCATCACGCTCAAAACCTTCGGCTTATTCTGCGCGTAGCGCTGACTCGAGAAGAGTCGATTCCGACTCGCGCGACGCGAATCGACTAATGTAAATCAAATGGAAGACGCGCATCGAGAAGAGTCGAAATCGACTCTTCTCGAGTCACCCTAGAGTAGCATAAGCAAATAAGGTGGCGGTTCCATCAGTGTTGGAACTTCGTTGACTCTGTAGCGGGCAAGATCGGATATTGGCTTGCCTTTTGAAAATCGTCCTTTTTCTGGATTCTGTGATCTGAATTGCAACAGAATTTTCTGATGGCTTGGAATACTTGCGAACTTTTGTGGTTAACATCAAAGCTTTTTCTACAGTTATGTTCGCTGTTAAGCAAATGGATACTTTTGAAGATATTTATATCTGTAGATGCAATCAGTTCGTTTTTTGCATAACTGGTTTGAATTGTTACCAAATTAATTATCTTAGAGATAAAATCGTCTAGCTCAAACCTTTGTAGGGGTAAGGGCGGGACCATCATCATCATCAGGTGTACCCTATGAATCGAGCACTGCTATAGATAACTTCCTCCATTATTGGCATTTTGAAATCTATTGTTCGTATCATCTGTGCATTAACTAATTTAACTCTGCAAACAATTTATTATACCTCACCTTATAACACATCGGTCAATAAGTACCGGGCCTAAGTAGGAAAACAACATTGTTTGGCCAAAATTCATTTTATTCTTCGATGTACTCGCTAAACCCGGTGTGAGCGTTGCCCAGCAGCAACGTAAATGAATGTTCATTTAGCCGTACTGGCGCGTTTATGGTTGAATCGGTGGTTTCTACAACTGGTTTTTCTATTTGTGTATTAGCATTTCATGAAGCAAAATTATTATCTTTGAGGCTACGCACCGTATCCCCTGTCGAACTGCGGCCAAAACGATTACCTGCTCGTGCGGGGTGCTTGTACTGAGTATCTCAAATGTCCCCTTTCTTGACTGAGAAGCTTGGTTCAAACTTTTGTATCAGAAGGTTGTGGAGAAATGCACATTTCGTATTTTTACTTGCCTAGAATGGTTCTCGTGTTTGGTTGAAATTTGTGTTTGTATGTATGCGACCCCTTAGGGTGGCTTGAGAAAGGTTCTGCCTTCCAAAAACGTTAAATGCCAAGGTTTGGGTTCATTTTGCTTGGTATAGTTGTTGCGATCTATTCCGTACATTGTCGAAGTCCCGCCCGCCCGACCCCCCATCCGAGAGGACGGTCTAATACCACCTTTAAAACCTCCAAATGCCAAGATTTGGTTCGATTACATGATTGTTTCTTGGGTTGTGTATGCAATTCTGAACAACTGCATGGAGCCGCCCTCTTCCAGGAGGGGCCTCGCAGGCAACTAATAAGAAACAAATCTTGCCTCCAAAAACTTCCACATGCCGGTGTGGTTTATTTGCTGTGATTATTTCCTCGAGCATGCCACGACATTTCTGTTTCATTTGTATGGCAGACCCCCTCTGTCAAGAAAAGAGAAGGGGTCTCAAATCACCATTGAAAAATGTCCTGCTTAAAAGCCTCCTTATCGTGAGATTGGGTTCCACGTTAGCCAGATTAGTTGTGCAGAAATTTGTGTTTCCATTTGTAGCAGAGGTCCCCAGATCTACTGCCCTTTTCACCCCTCTAATTACCATAAAAACCATTCCGGCAGATTTTCACACCAATCAGTTAGAGATTGATTTCCGAGATCTTCGTTTGGTCGTACGTATGCCACTGTTTTTATATCTGAAAGGTTTAAATATATTCCTTCGCTCGCATTTTTAGATATCATTTTGGTGCTAAGAGACTCCAAAATTGTACCGGTTGCTCCCTAGCAAACCGTATAGCACTCTTAAAATCATTCTGGACTTCCTAGATTGCAACGCAGCTCGGTATGGCGTAATCAACCCAGCGGCTCTGATCGGTATGCCAACGTCACCTGAAATTGATCGGAGATGTCGGATTTAGATTATCATCCATCAGTATTGTAGTATTAAGCACAGTGGCATACAGGCTTGTAACATAATACAAGGAATGTATTTTCGAAATTATCTTCAAGGAAAGTTCATCAGATGGCCTTGTATTATGTTTGCAGCTGCTAGTATGAGACAAAGCATAACTCACCAAAATCATGGAATTGTTTGATATCACCGTTTCTATGCATTTCTTGTAAGCCGAACTCGGGCTGCGCCTAATCCCCAAATACGCGGAATCATGATTAGAGCCCATGTAGCTAGCATCTGTGAATCAGATTGCGTTCTTCTTGATCACCCATCTATGTAACTGTTTTTGTTAAAAAATTTCACTGGTAATTTATGTTTGTTGACACTTACCGCCATAGCATTAAGACTGTAGTCTTGCCGGTTGTAGTATAAGGTTTTTATTTATAGTTGCGGAGGGATAATTTTAATGTGAGTACCATCTACACACGTTATAATTCCCTGGAATACCCGATTTGCCACAAAAATGTCGTTTGCTTCTCTCATTTCTTGCATCCAGTCCAGTCCAAAGTTGTATCCACTTGCTACAAATGTTTCTGTCCAGAACAACTAGCATCTCATTAAGCACTTTGGAGAGTGTTGATTGTGACAACGCTGGCAACGTAGTCTTTACCAGCCCCGTGTTGATAGCTTCCTTCTGCAAAAAATCGCCAAGCAAGCAGCAAGTTTATCGTCTACCGATGATCCACCTTGCTTTGGACGACCAAAATCGTTCTTAATCTCACATTAAACATACTACGTGCCACCTTGTTTAAACGAAAGTTCTTCTTGAATCTAGAAATTATGGTACAAAAAGGAACTTCAAGCTGTTTATTAGTTTACTAGCTGATCCCGAGTGCGAGCGTTAGCATACGCCTGCAACTCAATCGAATGAACCTTTCACATACAGAACCGGCGCTTACTTTTAATGAGTTTTTTTGAGCAATAAGGAGTTCAAACTTCTATCAGAACATTCTTCTTACCCAGACCATATTACACAGTTTGTGGTTTGAGTTGCACTGGATAATCTCTCTGGATTGGTTCCAAATTTGTGTTTGAATTCACCACAGAAACATTTTTTGCATTCAAAAAACCCGCATACCATTTTTGATTCCATTTTGCTTGATTGGTTCTCAAGCTATGCAGAAATTTGTGTTCATTTGTTTGCGAGCCGGAAGGGGAAGCGGTCTCAAACAATAATAAAGACCTTCCCCAGCCCCAAAAATGCCTGCATGCATGCTGTCCTCCCGATCGGTCCGGCAGAAATCCATTTTAATATAAATAAAAATCCTCTTTCTCTAACCCCCTGTGTATATGTGGTTTCATTCACTTGAATGAGTTCTCAAGAGTTCATGCAGAAAATTGCGTTTCATTTGTATGAGAGCCCCCCCCCCGACAGGGCAAAGGGATCTCAAACCACCATAGAAATATGTCTGAACTATAAAAATCCACATGCAAAATTTGGATTCCATTTTGGCTTTATTCAGTTCTACAGAGTTATGCAGGAATTTGCGTTTCATTTCTATGGGACCCCCTCATATGAGGGCAGAGTGAAGTCTTAAACCACCGTAGGAATATGTCTTTCCTTCAAAAAATTCCACATGCCAAATTTGATTCCATTTGCTTTCATTATTTCTCGGAGTAGCTAGCAGAAGTGCTGTGTTTCATTTGTTTGAGAGCCCCCTTTGCCTGCAAGGCAGGAGGGAGGGTGTCGAACTGTATTAAGATCCTTTCCCAGGACCCAAAAACCTGCATACAAATTTGCCTGACTTGGTAGGGATGGTTCTCATGTTTGGTTTGAATTTGTGTTCCCGTATGTATGGTAAGGAGAGGTCTTAAATTACCTAGCATTTCTCTTGTTAAAAACTCATTGGTTCCATTTGCTTGATTAGTTCTCGAGTTATGCAGGAATTTGTTCTTTGTTTGCATGGGATCCCATCCTTTAGAAGCAGGAGTTCTCAGACATCATAAGATACTTTGGACCAAAACCACTGAATACAAATTTGCAATAGTAGGTATAGTTCTCATGTTAAAATTTGTTGTTGTTTGAGGCACACTAGAGGGAGGAGGAGGGCTTTGAACCACCATACTTGTTTCATGCCTTAAAACTCGTTCATTCCAAATTGGTACCCCCTCACTTCTCATCTATTGTGGTGGAAGAGTCACAAATCACCATGAAACATTTCCTCATTAAAGGCTTCTAGCTTGAAGAATTTGGTTCCATTTCTCTTATTGGTTCTCCAAGTTATGCAGGTTGCGTTGCTTCTGAATAGTTACATAGAAGGGAGGATGTAATCAACATGGCTCGTTACATCTTCAAACCACCTGTCCTAAATTTGGATCCATTTTGCTTGATTGGTTATAGAATTCATGCCGAAAATTATATTCCGTTTTGTATGGAGACCTCCCCACATACAAGGATGGAAGGTCATAATTAACATAGAAACATTTTCTTAAAAAACCACCACATGCTAATTTGTTGGTTGGCAATTAGTTTCCCCGGATTATGCAGAATATTTTGTTTCATTTGTGGGGCCCCATACTTGGCAGGAGGTTCCTCCAGCTACATGAAACCTTTTTATGCTTCCAATACACATGCTAATTTTGTTTCTTTGTGGATTAGTTCTCAGTTGTAGAAATTTGTGTTTCATTTGTATGAGCCCCCTTTCCAGTGAAGGAGGGTCTCAAACCATCATACTTATTCTCCGGCCCAAAATCTCTGCATACAAAATTTCACCAATCAGGTTTTTTACCACTCAAAGTTAAAATCATGCATTGAAAACTAGCTGTTTATTAGTTTATTTCAACCTACTCTGTATCTGATAAACTCATGATGTTGGTTTTCTTTCTAAGATTACTTCTATGTGCTCTTAGAGATACTCTCTGATCTTCATCATTGTCATGTACACAAACATCACTGTATCCATTTTTTCGACAACGGAATTATTATCTTAAACTTAGAGATAATTCGCTGCACTTTGTATCGACACTCGCCACGTACACCAAGATACACTATTTAAAGATTCTTTATTAGAACGCAAATAACATATCAAGAGAATAAATCGTTAAATTTATTTTTCAAATTCACTTTAACGTGCTTCAACTTTAGTCAAATATCTGGAATAATATGAGATTTCGACGTGTAAACATTGAAAATTATTGGATCATGTTTGTTTCAATAATCTTGAATACTAATAACACCACAATGTTGTACTATCATGCAGTATGAGTTGGTTCAGAAGTTGAGCGTCAATGCACCAGACATTTTACATTTAAATTTATTTCCAAACCATTTTCGCCCAAATCTCATGTTATGTCAGTGAAAATTTGATTATTTACATTGATTTGACAATTCGAGTATCCACGAAGATGTCAAATCTGCTTTTCTCTATAGATCGGTGCACGGGCTAACCTCAATTCCGTTTTTGACATTTTGGGTGATTTGTTTTGGTTACTATCTTCTTTGTTTTTGATTCCTAGAGTGAACAAATTTTATCACTTGTGCAGGATCGTTATTCAACGAAACAATTTTTAAGTTTGAAAATCAAACTCAAATTAATAACTATGGAATCCATTGGAAAGTTGTCCAGAGTTGTCGTGCTTGAATAAGTAGCAAAACAAACCAAAGTGTCAAATTTTTGTCGGACTACAACCGACTGACGTCTGCGTGCACTGATCTATGTTCGAAATGTTTAGAAAGAGTCAATGTGCATCGGAGTAACACTAACACTGTTTACACGTTCTTTTTTTGAATTATCTAATTCAAAGTTTGAAAAAAAAAAACGAACGAAAACAAAGATCACCTCGTTGGTCGGTAAAGCTCAAGTACAGCACCGAGTCGTTCCTTGATCCAGACAAGTATGAGTGGCGGCCGTGGACAAGAATGAGGGTGTAATCTCGCTTTAAAAGTGATACAAGATACCGTCCTTCGAACGTTTCAACAGCTTTTCGAGTACCACCGGTGTAGAAGAACGATTTATCGAGACCTTCAAAATATGCTTCGGTTTCAGCCAATCACTTCCTCATCAGACCCATATCTGCTTTTCGCGGCACCTTTTTAGGGTTCTACCGCGAAGAGCCAGTAGTCGCTGGGGGCCAGATCTGGAGGCTCAGATGGATTCGGTGGCAGTTCAGAGCCCGATTCCCGACCATGTTTTGCGGCTGTTTTGTTGACTATGACACGGTTCATTGTGTCTTGGTGAAAGAAACGGGTTTTCTTCTTCAAATAAGGCCTTTTCTGAGGGATTTCGGCACTTCAAACCATCCAGCAAACCAGATATAATAGCGATCCTGTTGATAGGTTTTCCGTGTTCCAAGTAGTCAATGGATAAAGGTGCATGCGCATCCCAAAATACAGAGGCCATTGTCCCGGCCGATGTTTGAGTCTTTGCACGCTTGGGACGGCACTCTCCTCCGCCTGCGCACGCCATTCAGCAGACTGCCGATTTGATTCCGGTGTTAGTCACGCTGGATCGTGCAAAAACTCCGCCAGTTCGTCGTGAACATCTCCAAACAGCTCTTTGAATCATCGACTTGTTGTTTTTGCTCTGGTGTGAGCAAACGCAGCACCTAATTAGGAAAACAGCTTTTTCGCATGCCCCAATGTTGATGGTGAAAACACTACCATCTTGATATCTTCCAGACTGTCAGCTATCTTGCAACTTCACCTTTCGATTGCCCATGATGATTTTCAGGTGTTTTTCAATATTTTCCGGAATAATTGTTTCATTTGGCAATGGTCAGAGCGTTCAGCATCATCGATCATGTGATGCGTTTGAAATTGGCAAACCATCGTTTGATGGTCGTTTTCGATGGGGCAGAGTCCGGATAACATTTGCAGCTGCGCTTGGGCTTGAACGGGGGTTTTTATCCATCAAAAAGCAATGATATATCAACACTACGAAATTGCTTTGGAAACCACCATTGTTTTCAAGAATCACTAAACGCGTCGTTCAGCGCTGTAACTCGATAAATAATAAACCATCTATCTATTACGGCAATCTTTGGAAGGTTGTTGCTGAAAAAAATCTTATGAATTATTTGTGGTAACCATCTGAAGTAGATTAGGCCTGATTTACTGACCGATATGTTTTGCGTTAATTTCAATAGTTTGATATAAGAAAAATCAATAGTTTGCTACATTGGAATCGACGCGTAGTGATTGTCTCGATCGGTGCGTTAATAACGTTGAAATCACTCGCACAAATGGTTTAATAAATAAAAACAAGGTAATTCACTGCTTATTTTAAGGAAAAATATCAATACAAATCATTTCTCTTCCTTTCTAATGCAAATTCGCACTTTCTTCTTTATTCGTCCCTGTCAAACGCTGGTCAACTTCCTTTGTTGTTCCACATTATGGTGTCGACTGGTCTAACATTAGAGCCGTTTTCCATAGCTTCCGCTGGTATTGGCCGCCCAAAAAATCTCTCGATGGGCCGGAACTGCAGGCAGTTGGGTGGATTATGTTTTTATCGATGAAATCTATCGTTATTATCGCCGGTACGCTGGACTGACTTTGACTGTAGTGGCAACTCTCGCCAAATCTGGCCAAAACTGCGGACGACTGCAGAGCAATGAAAGTGCAGTACGCAGTTTTTAGGCATTCTTCTTGCTGACTTCGAGTTCATCGTCTTTGCTCCGC